>JANHAO010014188.1:0-15452 GCA_026873985.1 Saraca asoca | reverse complement strand
AAATGAGACTCTCCATTCTCCTTCCTGATCAACTAGGGAAATAACAAACTCAAACAATAGATCGGCTTCATTTCTATGCTTGATATATGCAGCTGAGCATAGGTCATACTCCTTTTAAAATAAGTCAAAAATTGTGTAAGTGTAAATCTGTGCGAGTTGTTGCAACATAGGCAAATACTGACATTTCAACCTTAGTAATTTATGGTGTGCTTCAAATTCACATTTCAACTCATTGTACTGCTTGTCCTCTACGATTCGTTCAAAATGCTTAAAAAATTGAATGATGTCTAAATCTGGCTTCATGACACTTTTAAAGTTTGAATTTAAGCTTTCACTAAGTTGTGTACTTTGCATACCTAGTGTGAAAGCTTGCTTCATGTGACAAGCTACCTATTTTTCCTTTATGTTGTAGACTGATCTCAACCAAGTGTTCTCATGGACATCATATATTAACAGCATGTTACTCCATGCTGCCTCAAACTACGTTTCATCCTTATATCTATATATACAAGCCTTGAAGTCACTTTAAAAGTGAAAGCCACACTTCATCAAGTTACCTAGGTGCTTATGCCATTTTGCATCAAATGTCATGTACAAAGCCCATGACATGTGTTAGGCATCACCTCACGTAAGCCTTTGGCCATTGCTTGATCTTTATCTGTAAAAATAGTGTATGGCTTTTTTTGCCTGTGAGCTTCTAAGAAAGTCTCAAGTCTTAAACAACCACTTGAATGACTCAACAGTCTCATCATATAACAATGCCACTCCAAAAATAACCACCCCTTTATAATGATTGAAGCCTGAGAACAAAGCAAGGGATTTATGTGCACAATTGGTACAATATGTTGTGTCAAGGGATACCACATCACCAAAATGACTATAGTCAATTAACATTCTTACATCAGCCTAAAAAACATTAGTTATTTATTCTTCGGAGTCCATTTGATATGCATGGAAGAACGACAGATTTTCCAATAATTGCCGTTGAAAATACTATAAAAGATAACTGGCCTCCCTATATACTATGTTTCTTTGTCTCCTGGACCGAAGATAATTTTTTATATCTAATTGGGTATAACCAAGATTACATCTACAACCCACATGTGTACTCATTAATTGAAATGATGCTCTTTGCTAAAGTCCAGAATCATCAGCCATATCAATCTCATATGCTTGGACTTCAGATACGTTATGCTACGATGCCAACATGAGTGTTATTTCTGGAAGATGAAGTTTATGGGTATGTTCTTTTACAAAATCATGGACTTTAAATTTCCCACTCATGTGTGTGATGGTCATCCTTGCTTTGCAATTTGTTCTAGTCTCTTGTCGAGGATTGGCAGTTAGATAATCTCTTTTGTCTTCCTTTCTACAACCCTCTTTGTTGCAAACAAATCTACATGAAGTAATGGAGCCATCTTTCTTGCTCTTGTTGGTGTATGCTTTCCTGACTCCAAATTTGGCTCTCCCCCCATATTCAACCTAGAACTTTTAGGCTGCTTCTAAGCTTTCAAATTCCATCCCCACTATAGGCTTCAAATCAACCTCAAAATTAGCATTTTCAACCAACAGAAATGTAGACGCACCTAATTCCATGAAAATCATATATCAAAATTGTTTTATAACAATATAAATAATTTTAAAGCAAGCTTAATAAAACAATGCCAAACCCTTACATAGTAAAAGAATCTTTGTAATCTCAATGGTGACCTTTGAAGTCCCTTTACAAGCCTCTTAATTAAGATTAGAGAAAGTTCTAAATCAAATGAAAATAATTACATAAATATTTAGCCCAAAAACAATAAAAAATTGAATTTAGTAATAAAGGCATATTATGATTTTGTAAGAACATTCAACCTTACATCCAATGCCTTTGACTCCAATTATTGTTGTTTTGCTTTTCTCACACCTTCATTAAAGTATATTTCCTCCTATCATATTTGGTGAAAATATAGTATTACAACATATTGTAAAAACAACACAGTGCAATAGCCTTTTGCCCTTTTCTTCTCAAAATTATTGTAACTTCTCAAGAAAATTGTTTTGAGATTAAACGGCATACCAATGCTCACTGAAAATGCCAAAAACAACATACTTTAGAAGAAGACAGCCACCCATTAATGTAGAAAAAAAGATTTGCAGTAGATTCGAAATTAGACATTCACTTAACATATGTATCAGCGCATAAAACTTGGATTTAGTGTTATTTCATTGCATCAATTTAGAATGCTTCATCATCATGATAGATATTATAATCAAAATGTTAGCATAAATTTAGATTGGTGAATGGCAATAATTGGAATAAGGTATGTTGCTAAAATAAAGCAAAGAATGGCAATCACACAAAGTTTTGAACTATTAATATAGTAGTAATCTATTGCATAGATCTAGTTTGTGAATCATTAGAAAGACATGCTAATTCTGCACCAACCAAAAATCTAGTTGAAAACATCACCATATGGAATGTATTCTTCATGCCTTTGTTGTCAATGGTATTTAGCAAAAAAGTTATTTTATATTCTTGTATATGTAGCAACAAGTTTCTGATTTCTCTTTCATTTAAAATCTTATTTCTATTGATAATTTTCTGCTTTATTGTCAGATTATCCTTGTAGGAAAGTAGTGTATACAACAACTTTGAAGTTTAAATGTTACAAAAATTAAATGGTGGGACACCAAATAGAATATTTGATAAGGTAAATATTTTACTAAGCAAGAAGACAAGGAATGTGACCCAAAATTGTTTCACTATCATCAATTGATTGCCCATACTGCATAATTTGCTCCCCTGACTGTACTGCAGATGACTATACAAGGTGCAAATGCAGTAGGTAAATAAATAACTACAGATATCTGCAATGCATCTTCTGGCACATTGATAACAATTATTTTTCTTTAAAACTTGTCAGTTGTTGTTTTACCTTATAGAATTATATACACTTTCTCAATGGGATAAAATTTTCTGAGGTACATACTAAAGTATTTTTAAGAGTCTAAAACTTTACATAAATGATAAGAGAGTAAAATATTTGCTTAAAAAGATACAAGTACAAGCAAGTGACACAAAGAAGACCAAACAGACAGTGCCATGAATTACAAAAGATTTAATGAAACAGAGCTTATATTATAAAACAACCTACACAATGATATTAAGAGAAAGACAATATGCATTGACAACCAATAAATGAGGGAAAAGAATATTACAGAAGAAATGGAATTGACGTTTTGCCTAACATGAAGCTTTGGCGGGAAGAAAATTCAGCGAACCAGAGGAAAGGCAAAACACAGCATATTAGGGAGGGCTCTGTACGCAAGTAACGTGGCTTCATCTCTTCCTTAGATGCATTCACTTTCGGATCTTAGTGAACTTTACGCACTTCATCTCCTAGCGAACTCCAGAGGATCCTGTCACATCTTATGTACCTCCTACATAAGATACAGTTTCAAATATGTGATCACTTGAAGGAACTTGTAGCCCCATATGAATATCTCTTAATTAATTTATCTAAGTTTTCTATATAAAAAATAATGACAAAAGGAATTAAAAATAACTTCTCTTTTCATCAATAAAGATAAAATTTGTATAAGATTGTAATAGAGATATGAATCTAAATTTGATCAATTGATAGCTCAAATAAATTTTATATTATT
The DNA here is from genome assembly GCA_026873985.1 of Saraca asoca. Lineage (NCBI taxonomy): Eukaryota > Viridiplantae > Streptophyta > Magnoliopsida > Fabales > Fabaceae > Saraca > Saraca asoca. The sequence goes on along the minus strand of JANHAO010014188.1, from coordinate 11,801 downwards.
ATTTATTTATGTATTATCATATCATTGAAAAATTATTAATTCTTTTATTGTATGTAGAACATCATAATTATTCTTACTTTTTTAATAACGTGGTACATTTCCATTATATAATAGTATACAAGATTTTATACTAACCAAAATATTTGGGAGTAAATAAAATTAGTGGAGGAAATATAATAGAGACTTGTATTTATATTTATTTATATATTTTTTTTATAAAATTATCCTTTCTTTGATCTCTTTTTCCCCTTCTACTCCATCTAAAACAAAAGCAAAGCTAGAGTTAAATCGTTGGAGGAGTTAAAAAGTATATATAATTGAGAACATTTATGTAATCATCATATTTTTAGAAGGTTATATATGAATTATTCTAAAAAATTTCAAGATACATAGGAAATTTTTTAATTTTAAAAGTTTTGAAATAGTTAAAGTACTTCCATATAAAAACAGGTTGTGATATTGTAAGAGTAGCGTTGATCTTACAACTATGTTTGCAATAATTTTAATAATCATAAACATGATATAATCTAATTTAAATTTATTATGTCTATTTTAAAAAATATGTAGAGGTGATTTCACTCAAATTTTAAAATTTTTAACAATAAAATTTGTGAGATAGTCATTTTATATAAGGTTAAATATCAATTATATCGATAGATGCATCAAATTAATTTTTTTAAAACCCTATTTAAAAGAAATTAATTTGAATACTTCAACATCAACTTAATTATACTAAATGGAATTTGCCGCAGAATTTAATTGAAGATGCAAAATTGGACTCATTTGATCTTCCGACATAGTGTCCTACGATGGTGGAAGTTAAACAAGCGATTGAAGCACAAGGTTCGTTTAATATATAGAGACTGGAGATACTCAAAACACCTTGCGGTGGAAATCTAAACGACGACGGATCAGTAGGCAATGGCAATATTGTTATTAGGGCCGAATCTGTAGGCAAAAACTTGAGAGCTGTGGCAGAACCTTTATTGAAGTCACAATTTGGTGAAGGATTAAAAGTGGATGACTTATTCCTCAGGCTTACAGGGAAGATTGTTGAACACATGAAGTTGGAGAAATTGGAGCTTGCTAATCTTGTCATGTGCTTGATCAATAAGGCCCGAAGGGATGTCACGTGAGGCCTATAAGAAATATAATTTAAGAATATTATTATTATTATTATTGGTGGTGGTGATGGTGGTGGATTAAAACCGGTATAACCTAAAAATAACTTTTTCTGGTACTAAAATGGCACAAAGGTTGGAATATAAAATTTTATGTGGACTACTTAAACTGGCCTCATCATTAAATTACGTTTAATGGTTTCAAAATAATTTCACATTATTGTATAATTATTTTTATAATGTAATTTATATCAATTCAATCATCCAATTATAAAGTAACTATAACATCCATCTTCCCTAATAAATTAAAAATATATATATGCAACCAAAATTTTAACTATTTTTTAAAATTAAAATGTATATTATTTATCTATTTGAAGTAATTTAAATATATTGGTGCATGAATTATTAAATAATTTCATATTAATATAAAATATTTAAAATATAATCTATATTATTGATGTTTTAAATGTAACACTAAATTTTATGAAAGATTTCATTTTAAGAGGTGTATTAACAAATTGCTATGGACTTCACACGTATACAAACACTTGTTACAATTAGGGAGGATAATGGGATGAACTAACTCATAAATGACTCACAACTCGATTCAAAATTTGGCTCAATAAATTAAACTTATAACATAAATGATTTATGAGTTGAATTATTTGATTCACTTTGTGTTATGGAAAAAAATTGGCTTCAAGGAACAAGCTAGTAAGGGCCCAGCGAAGGCCAAGTTGTCTAACTCGTTGAAGATATCTAGTAGACGTCACCTCGCACACCATAAAAGGTAATGCAGTGAAGATCGTGAGAAGTCTGGCTCGCCAAGCAGCCGACCATCCTGCTCGAGCTCGCTACGTTAAGAGGCAGTCTCGAGCTCATTGAGCGAGTTCCAATAACGACCACCGAGCTGAGAACCCTTGCTCGAAGAGGATGAATGCCTCACACAACAATGAGCTCGTGACGTCGAGTGTTACATGGACTTGTGTCAGCTTGTAGCCAACAAGAGGGCCTCACCCCATAGAAAGTAGCTTGCAGTAGCTGAATTGCGGGAGTTCTTCTGTCTTTTACATTTATTTCTTGATGTAACAGAACTGTAGCTTGTAATCATTATATGTAACCCCTCATTCCTCTATAAATAGGAACTTATTGTTAGAAGAGGGGTGGCAAAAAAAAAAGAATAGTAGGCAGACCCTTTGTAAACTCTCTTCAATCTAATAAAACTCCGCTATGGACGTAGGGTCCGATACCGCTTGAATTTAGCTGAACCACGTTAAAATATCATCCTCTTCTGTCCTTCTTCCTCTCCCTTCACACTCACACTTCAGAAGACAGCCTTGGGACCAAAGAATTCATCTCTGTTGGCTAGAGTTTAGGCTCTCCGTGTGAACTGAATTCCAACGTCAACATTTTGACACCATTTGTGAGAACCCATCTGCTTTCTAAAGTGTTCTTGGCAACCTTGCAATGGTGAGAAGAAGGACCACAAGGAGTTCGAACACTTCAGTTACACAGCCATCAGACATTCCTACTGTCAAAGCTCATTACCAGCAAAATGACTATCCTGGAATAGGAGAGGCACAGGCGTCTCCCCAATCTCAACAAGCACTTGAAGGTACGATGAAAGAGTTAGTTGAAACTGTGAAAGCACTGGCACAGGTACAAGCCCAAGGTGCACAAAGACAAGAAGAAATCATGGCACAACTCTAACAACTCCATAAAGAAGCTTGGAAAAAAACTCACGAAGATCGCATTATTCAATGACTGGGGGGCTTGCAATGAGCGGAAAGCTCCATCTCTCAACATGAAACACGGGACTAGATAATGGAAGAAGTCCTCCAAAGGTTGAAGCAGTTAGAAGAGCGCCCATGACCTCAAAGTAACTAACCTTGATACGAAGAAAGTTTACCATTTTCTGTGGAGATCGAAATGCAACCCCTCCCGCAGAAACTTAAAATGCCCATGATCCTACTATACGATAGGTATAGCGACCTAAGCGACCATTTGGATGCATTCAATATCCAAATGGACCTTCAAACAACTGACGTCCTGATGAAATGCCTTGTCTTCCCGGCCATATTAGGAGGAATACCAATGGCATGGTTCAGAAACTTCCCAGCTCGCAGCATCAACAACTAGGAAGAATGCCAAAGGAAATTCATTGATCAATACCAGGCACATAAAAGGTAGCTCACGCCTCCTTGCCACCTCATAATGATCTTTCAGCACAAGAGTGAATCACTAAAAGATTATATAGATAGGTTTAGGCATAAAGCCAACTCCATGGAAAATCTGTCGGAAGAAAGCATCTTAATAGTGATTTCAGTGGAACTCTGCAAAGATGGAAAGCTATACAAAAGCCTCTACAAATCCCCAGCTCGAGACTTCACCAAATTTTAAGAGCGAGCTACTAAGCAAATAAGATGGAAAGAAACTTTCGGGGCTAAAGAGCCTAAGCAAAAAGTGGAGACCAGTAGTCCCATTATGAGCAAAAAGAGGATCGATGAGAGTCACAATAGCAACCCTAATTCTTAACTTGTGAAAAAGGCAAAACCTCAGCCACTTGGAGGTCGCTACGAAAGCTACGCCATCCTGCCAGACACACAAGATAGGATCTTTGCCGTGGAAAGGCACAATGAAGACTTTGGGAGGCCCAGACCAATGAAAGCCTCCATCAAGTCTAGAGATCCAAGTAGATTTTATGCTTACCATAATGGGGTCAGACACACCACCTCTGAATGCTAGGCATTGAGGGATGCCATAGAAGACCTCATCAAAAGACACCAGTTACAGGATTACGTGGTAGGCCCACCAGAGCAACGAGCTCAGCAAACCCAGCAAATCGTTGGTCGAGAGCCAAAGCCTTCCATTAGAACTATATTCTAGTCCTGTAATACTTCTTTGAAAATAATAACAAGCCTCAAAATTTCTATATGAATCGTCTGGCGGAACATCGTATAAGAAAGAATCGCTTTACATTGAATCAATGTAATTCATAGCCAATTGGCCAAAATTCAAAAATGCTACTTAGCTAGCGATGAGCTTTTCACCATAATAAGGATACATCCAAGGGCGAGATGGCACGAAGCCTACCCCATCGATACATCCAGGGTAAGCCACTTCCCACAAATCGGGAGCAAAAAGAACACAAGTTCCCCAGCCTGAGTAACAAGATTGTTGTCTCACTGAGTAATAGGATTGTTGCGGGACTGAGCAGCGAGATTGCTGGAAAAGAGCAGATTCCTTAACAACCACTAAGCAACAAGATTGCTATTTTGTTGAGTAACAAGATTGCTATGGGGTTGAACAACGAGATTGCTATCTCACTGAGCAACAGGATTGCTGTGGGATTGAGCAACAAGCTTGCTGCAAGACTGAGCAATGGGCTTGCTATGGTATGGATACAGGATCTAACTTAGCGATGAGCTATCATCTCACTACTAACACAAAATGGGCTTACCTTGTAACAAGGACACATCCGAGGGTGAAATGGCATGAAGCCTACCTCGACGACACTCAAAACCCAATAAAAAGCTAAAGAGCTCGTTGACGTATGGAAACACCATTGAACGACCAAAGCTCAGTACTCGAACCCTACAACAGGATATGAGCTCGCCACAGCGCGAGGATGTTAAAACAAACTCATTGTAGCTCTCATGCAACTAAGAATCCGTAACTAACATGTGGACAGAAGATCACAGCTCGCATACGACCTCTTGCCAGGCACAACTTACATGTGTCTTGACTATTGTTCGTTATAGACCAGGGCAATTCAGTGACAAGGATAGCTAAAAAATTAAAGATATGGTCAATCGGTCAAATAGGCATTTCATTAATTTGCTGAAATATACATATAGCGGTGCATGAAGCATCCAATACAACATTCAAGAGCTAAGCAGAAAAGTGTATACATGTAAAAAGACCTCATTCAATGAGGTACAATTACATTAGAAGATTCAAAGTACAAAGTAAAGAGCCTAATACTACCATTCCGATAAGAAAGTGGAGAGCCGGCTATCGGGAGACGAACTCCCACTAGTAGGAAGACCAACAACTTCACCCCTATAGTCTTCCCATCCCTAGCTGACGGTTCCTCCTAGACCAGACCCCATGCAATTCAAAAAGGCACCAAGATCCCGACCGACGGGGTTGGATTCTATGGAAGGACCCAGGGGAAATAATCCAAGATCTGCACAAGACTCCCCAGGAGCCGACAAGATGAATCCTATAGGGAGGTCACGTGTAATAGGTCATTCATGCCTTAAAACATTCTGCAACAGACCATCCATGCCTCAAAAAGCTTCACTGGATGCCAAGTTATTAAAAGCACAGGGGACTCAACTGACTCCTCCATTAAACTCTTTTGAGAAAAAGGAAGAAAACCCTCGGGGTATAAAAAGGCCAGCTCAATCCACCAAAAAATCCAGAAGATATTTGATTGATCTTAATCCAACGACCCAAAGCAAGCTTCAGTGCCACGCCAATGGTCGGAAATTGCAAACAGGAAAAAACATGGTCTGAAGCAGAGTGAAAAGAGAGAAAAGAAAACTGAAGCAACAATTTAGTTAGGCAGAGACTTTGACTAAGAATACAGACAAAGCCTCATAAAAGTCACAACTCCCAGTCCACAAAGCGAATTGAGAGTTGGGGGGCTTATGTTATGGAAAAAAGTCGACTTCGAGAAATAAGCTAGTAAGGGCCCAACGAACGCCAAGTTGTCCAGCTCGTTAAAGATATCCAGCGGGCGTCACCTTGTACATCGCTAAAAGGTAATGTAATAAAGCTCATGAGAAGTCCAGCTCATCAAGTAGCTAATCACCCTGCTCGAGCTTGCTATGCTAAGAGGCAGTCCCGAGCTCGCTTAGCGAGTTCCAATAATGACCCCCGAGCTGAAAACCCTTACTCGAAGAGGACGAACACCTCACACAATAATGAGCTCGATGAGGCCGAGTGTTACACGAACTTGTGTCAGCTTACAACCGATAGGAGGGGCCCACCCCGTAGAAAGCAACCTGCAGTAGCCGAATTGCAGGAATTCTTCTATCTTTTACATTTATTTCTTGATGTAACAAAACTGTAGCTTTTAATCATTACATGTAACTCCTCATTCCTCTATAAATAGGAACTCAATGTTAGAAGAGAGGGAGGCCAGAAAAAAGAATAGTAGGCAGGTACTTTGTAAACTCTCTTCAATCTAATAAAACTCTATCATAAATGTAGGGTCCGGTACCACCCGGATTTAGCCAAACCACATTAAAACATCATCCTGTTTCATCCTTCTTCCTCTCCCTTCACACTTGCACTTCAGAAGATAGTCTTCGGTCTGAAGAATTCATCTCCGTTGGCTGGAGTTTGGGCTTTCCATGTGAGCCAAATTCTAACGTCAACACTTTGTAAATGAGTAAAGTTTGATCTAGTAAAAATTTTGTTCATCTGTATGATTGGCGGTTTCAATATATATAAATATACCTTATAACGTATTATAGTTCTAACTAAAATCTTTGATTATATTTTATATACAATATAATATATCCTTATCACTTTTAAGTTTATTAATATTTTAAAAATTACTTTAAGTAACAATATTAAAGTGGAAAAATGATGGTTATTACATAATGATTTTGAACTCTTGAACTCATCATTTTCAAATGTACTCCAGATTGTTAGAAGGTTGAACTAAAGAATAAAGATTTAATGAAAAATTTTACTTTAATAAATAAATTTTACTTCAAGTATCATTCTCTCAAGTAGATCTTTAATCTCCAACTCAGTGTAAAACATCAATTTCTTGCGAATAAAAATGGAGATAAATAGTCATCTGAGTTTTTTTAGGGTTATTTTCATAATTTTATTAAGTTGACCAAATTTAATTTCATTTTTCCTCTAAAGAATTAGTCATGGAACATCCTTTCCATCTGTGTCCCCAAATGGACTACATTTGGTAGCAGGCCAAAATACCAAGAGAGTGCAATTTTTGTCAATGATTGGAAAGTATTTCATATTTAAAATATTTGTTGCTAGTAATTGCACCACAATTAATAGTGTATCAAATAACATGATCTATTGTTGATTGATTATTCTCACTTGAAAATGTCAAAAACTTTGGCATTTTATAGTTTCTAGGCTACTCAACATGATTTATCCAGTCAAAGAAGACTCCTATGTATTGTGGTCTTTGTGTTCCTCCTTCGAGTTGGTTTAGCAACTATGTGACTTAATTTTGTACATTTCCTAGATGTTGTCTCATATTTGGGATATTTTGATTATTGCCAAAATTATTTCAAAACTGTTGTTCTTTCTGGCCTCTTTGCAAGACTTAATCATAACTCAAGTCAATTATCTTTTGTACCTCTTCAACATGACCATTTGTATTTTCATCTCCTTCAAAGTTTCAGTTTTCATCATTTTGATTTACCATATCATGTCTCATATTTTCATCATGATTTGTTCTATTTTCTCCTCCCAATATTATAGACATCATCTTTAAATATTAAGCTATTGTAACACCCTCCAACGGTTGATCTAACTAGACTCAAACATGAGTATAGAAGGGTGGTTAGTTGACCATGGGTTCAATCCTTGTGCATGGATTGGCCAGTCCAACAATCCTTAAGAGGCAGTCAACTAATCGATGTCAGGTTAAACAAAACTTAACTCATAAAATTTAAGATAACAAAATCCTTGTGCAGACAGGCCATTAACCAAAGCTGAAATCTTGTTAGGAAGAAATCCTAATGCATACCTGATCTAAAAACTTGAATTCAAGGTAAAACAATCGAATCAAAATCAAATACAAATTTGATTCTCTTTTATGTCATTTTTATGTTTTATTAAACATTAACTGGTGATTTCATTTTAGATTGTGAATGATTATAATAATGCATTAGACCTAGGACCAAAAAATATGAACTTCCCTACTATTAAATGAGTGGAAATCCTACCTTCTAACTCCATTTTTGTATAAAGAACATTATTTTAAATTATCCTAAATTATTTTTAATGTACATAGTAGTGGGAAATTAGGCCTATGAATTTAAGTAGTATATATTATTAAAGTTATGAATGTATAGTTTTAGAGCTTAAATGCCAAGAGTATCATATGAACCAAGAAGAAACCTAGAAAAGTTGAACAATATTAATTGAGATATACAATTAAATTTTCTCAATGGGATTATAGATTCAAGTTATAAATTAGGACTTGTATTCCTACTTGATTACATGAATAACTGTTTGTCCAAGGTCAAAAGGAATGGGTAATAGGATGGATGTCAAGTTTGGAGATTCTTCGAAACTCACTTTACATAATTACATAGCATAAAATTTCAAATCTTTCTTTAGCTTCATGATGTATGAATTTTGAATGAATTTGTTAAAAGTTCATCTTTACAATTTCAAGCTTAAGTTTTTCAAATATTAATTTTTAAGACTTCTTAAGATTCATTAAATGCATTATTTATAAAAATATATTATTAAATTTTTTTTATTTAAGTTATGAATTCTATGAGAATTAATTATTTTAATTATACTATTATTATTTTGTTTATTTTATTACATGAAACTTATATTTTTCATGCTTTAAAAATACATAAATTTTCAACGAATAAAAACATTTTTGAGAAAAAATAATTATATTTATAATTTACATTTCATAAGCATTTAGAATGCATTACAAAGGACATGATAGTAGATATGGGTAGTAGTGAAGATTTCAATAGGGTATCCCATTAAAGTTTTTGAAAGATTCAAAGATGTTTGTATGTAAAAACTGGCATGTAGTTAAGTGGGATTTGGAAGACCTGCGTGCACTAAAAAATGTTAAATTCATGAAACTATTTTGTTACATGGCTATGTAGGCTTGTAACTTATGGTGTGGTGTAGGAGGGCACAAAGCTTAAATTTAAGGAACTTTATCAATGTCCCAAGGGACATATGATTTATTTAACAAACATCATTTTTCCATTGACCCATCAATTGCCAGTATAATTGACATGTCCATCTTGCAAGGTCAAAAGGATGAAAGAACCTTTGCATGACAAGTCTATAATTACGATGTGATAATAGTAATTGCATGATCATAGATAGTAAATGTAGACAAGGATAACAAGATAAAAAGGATTTAGAGATGCATAAGAGTTATGCATATTACTTATGTATCTATATAGCTATTTGTTACATAAATTATATTTATCTGTATTGGTAAAATGTGTTTTAACCCAAAGATGGGTTAGTTATTTTCTACTCACTGCATATTTAGGTTGCACTTATCACATTCATTAACATATTTTAGGTTAATGAATTTATGGAAATTATCTCAATTAAGAAATACTTCATAGCTTGCTTATGATTCATATCAAGTATGTGAGTTCCTTAATTTATTTTTAGTGATTAGTGTCCATTTAACTAGACAAGAGATCTAGATTTATTGACTATGTTTTTTCAAAAAAAAAAAAAAGGAATATACTTATTTCATTGAAATTAGAACTATCTATTTTTAAAATGATTTTTATTAAAATTTTGTATATCATGAGTTTTAAATAAAGTGGACCAAAGTCATATTTTTTGCATTATCTTTATAATTTTAAATAAAAAAGGATTTTCAAAACAAGAATGCTCATGGAATCACGGGTTATCACTTGGTGATTCGTGCTAATCATAATCCTGAATTTCGAGATGTGACAACTATTCTTTTATTAGAAACACTATTATTTCAAAAAATAAGGTTAAAAAATGTACCCATTTGTTAGGTCATCATGTTGACCATGTCATAATTACTTTCATCAATTTATTATCTAATCAATCCTAAGGTTTCAATGGTAAGAAGAGAATTACAAAGATGATTTTCATTCTCCTTTTTATTTTTCTTGTTATTATTTTCCCATCTATTATTTTTTTCTTCATCGTTCTATCTATTATTTTAAGATCTAGGGTTCTAGGTTGCCCATGTTGTTGAGTAATGTATCTTTGATTGCTACACTAGCATTAGTTACTAGTGTTTGTCAGTGGACTGTCACTATTTTGATTATGTTGTGCATTATGTTAGGAGAACTATGAACTGACCAATCTTGAGAATTATTGGAAGTAGAAGTCATAATTCTACCACTTCTGAAATTCATATATAAGAGTGATAAATAACAAACAAACCTTAAATCAAGTCTTACCATGCATGCTAATTTGTTTCCAACAAAAGTGTCCAATCAAAGATCTTGGAAGAAGAAACATTTGTCTTTGTATTAAGAGGGGGAATCCTACTTTTAGAAAGGGAAAAATAATCAACTTTTCATTTCTTATTTTTTCTAAAAAATTTTCTTTGCATAAGGGATAGTCACTATTTAGTGAGATAAATAAGAGTGAATAAAATGAATTTATTCAACATCAAGTGCACAAAGCATGTAGATAAAATAGAAGAGCACTATGAAGTATTTTATTGTGTAAAATTGCAAAGATTTCATTCCTATATACTTACAAAGCACCTATTTATAGTTTCTTGTCTATTACTACTCTTAGAAATTAAAAAGACATCACAACCTCCTAGATCCTCTCAAATAGCTACCTTTTTGAAAATGGAATAAGAAGAATGTAATAAAGAGGATAATTACTAAATTATTAAATACACTATAATTATTAGACATAAATACTACCACATCAGCTTTCTTTAACCTATTCTTCCCAACATGTAGACAAACTATTCTAACTATCAACACAGTCTCATAATTTGAACAAGAGTTATCAATCGATTGAACATGATCTGCCATTGTCGATAGTCAAACTCGAGTAATGAAGCATGTAAGCCAAGCCTCGATAGGTTGCTATTGTGAAGCAGATAAGCCAATGGAATTATATGATATGTCCTTTGAGGCATACACATGTATGGTATGTCACTAGGGGCAACAACTTATATGCGATGTCATTAGGGATATACAAACTATGTAGAATGTTATGAGGGGCATTCACTATGTGATATGGTTAAGGACCATACAACATGATTAAGTATCCCTTTAGATATTTAACTAATGTGTATTTATTTGAATGTGATTATACCTTGCAAGATAGGTAAGTATCATGATATACACATCAAATTGTATCATTCAGTAACTGATAGTCCTATTGCTCCTTACCTGGTGTAGCCATTATCGATTACTACTCAAAGTAGCCATTGATTATATGAGATTGACTACTTCCCTATTTAGTGTTAGTATGAAAATGATAGAATGGTATGAGGATAATGAATGCTAATAAATTCTAATTAAATTCTAGAACATGGAGAGAAATAAATATAAACATAATTATGAATGCATGTGAATAAGGATATATATATATGCATGCATGCATGCATGCATGTATGTATGTATGTATGTATGTATGTATGTATGTATGTATGTATGTATGTATGTATGCATGCATGCATGTGTTGTTGATTGATTTTGTCACTCAAATACGCAAGTGCACGCAGTCAAACAAGTAATATAGAGTAAGTAAGTTTCGTCTCCATAGGGGTTGAAATTCTTGCAAGCTAAATGTAAAAATTCCAAATAAGTAAACAATAATTTCTTTGGGCTAACTAAGATGATTAAGAGAACAAAATGACAATGCTGAACTATACTACTAATAATTCAAGAAAAGAGGTACTGAATTTCCAAGAAAAATGGATTAATATGTGAATTAACTAGTTGAGATTGA
>JANHAO010014187.1:0-15487 GCA_026873985.1 Saraca asoca | reverse complement strand
TAGCTATAATGGCTTGCTAGAGTCTGCTTATAGCTTAAAGTCCAATTGATTAATTTGGAGAAATTAATATGCCTTCAAATGGTTTGAAGGGCATTTTGGACTTTTGCCAACAGATTAGGGGTCTACTGGGTCACACGCATAACAGAGAATGATATGGCCAAAGTTTAGATGTGTTTAATGTCTAGGGACCAAAAAGTAATTTAGTGAAATTATGTTGGGGCCAAAAGGTAGTTTGGTGAAACTTCAAGGGCCATTTTGCAATAAAGAAAAGTATTTTCCTAAAGGCCCTAAATGACGCCATTTTTAGTGCTTCATCTCAGTCTTCCATTTTGCTGAATGGTTTCGGCCTTGGGTGAAGAGAGGAGGAGCTGTGAGGGTGTTGACGATGAAATTCGGTACGTATGAAGGACTCAAACTTTAGCCAACAGGGAAGAGTTTAGGGATCCAATGCTGCTTCCAAAGTACAGAAGAGAAAGGACTGATAGGAAGAAGGAAAAGAGGGATGACACGTTTAATGTGGTTCGATGAAATTCAAGCGGCATAGGACCCTATGTCCTTGGCAGAGCTTTTAGTGATGTGCTATAATTTTTACAGGGTTTCTATTTATAGAAACTTGCCTCCCTCCTCTCTCTAACAAGACAATCCTATTTATAGAGGAAGAAGGTGTTACGTGCATTAATTGTAAGCTACAATTGTATTACATCAAGTAACAAATGAGAAAGACAGTGAATAAACTACAAACTAGCCGTGGCGAGACATAGGCTATAGAATGGTCTTCCTAGGTCAGCGGTAGGCCCAGACCTGTCGGCGTCTGATGCTTGGAGTTGTCGTGCCAAGCAAGACACTTGGGTGCCCTGAGCAAAAATCCTTAGCTCAGGGAGGGGCACGGAAACTGCTATGGTGAGCCTGGTACTGCTTTTCAGAAAGCGAGTCTCGTGGCTTCCTTGTCATCTCGTTGGATCGTTGCCTCATCGGGTGTGGGAAGTTATTTCACAGGATGCACCAAATGTCCTTGCAGCATTGCTACATTGTGATGAATGAGGCAAAGCTGATGCACAGGAATACTTTGCTATTGTCACTTTCTAATGGGCGAAGCGAAGTCTGCCGAAGTCTCCCTGTCGAAGTGAGGGACTTGGCCTCGATCATGCTTAGGGACTTGTCCTCGCGAAAGGCCACTTTTTGTACATAACATAAGCCTGCCAACTCTTAGTTTGCTTTGCGAACTAGGAGTTGCAAGTTCCTGAGGCTTGATTCGTATCTTCAGTCAGTGTCCTTCTTTGACTGAAGTGTCTTGTCAAATGTCTTTCCGTTTTGCCTTAGGCCATGCTTTCTCCTATTTGCCATTTTTGGCTGTTGGCGTGGCGTTACCGCATGTTTGGGACCGTTGGATGAAGATCTGATCAGATTCCTTCTGGATTCTTCAAAGGGCCGAGTGGGTCTATTTATAGCCTGGGGCATTTTTCCTTTTGTCTCAGAGAAACTTAATGGAGGAGATTGAAGAGTCCTCTATCTTTTGGTGTCTTGGCTTCTGACGAAGCCTGGTGAGACATGGATGGCCTGTTGTAGAGTGCTGGGAGGCATGGATAGCCTGTTGCACGTGGCTTTGTAGCAAGATCCACCAGGTGTGATCCTGGGAGAGCCTGCGGTGACTTCTGGCCACCTCCTCCAGCTGTTGCTTGTGGTGCAGTACCTTGACCAGTCGGCTATGACTTTTTGATTTGCTCTTGGCCTGGTTCAGAGGGACGCATCGAGGGAATAAGTAGAAGGAACTGGGAGTTAATGTCCTTCCTGCAGGAGTGAGCTCAGTGACCGGGCCCCTACATTTCTTACCGGAATGGTTATGCCAGGTCGTTGAGTTCCTTGCCTTTGTTTCTTCACTTCTTCTTTTGATGTAGTTTTGCCTCACTAGATGAGGTCTTTTTACTGTACAAGTTTTTATTCTTTCATATACTATAATGAATGCTTCATGCATCGCTATATGTAAGCTTGTGACAATTAATGAGAATTTCTTTCTTCGGCCAATCAGCTGCTCTTTATTTATTTATTTTTGACTACTCAGCTCACTGTGAGTGAGAGAGAGGGGTCGCATGTAAGTTGCGCCCAAAGATTCTCGTTCGAGACATAATGAACTTGCCGCATGATAGCTGTGGGTAGGGGCAAGATGAAAACCATTTGCCAAAATATTACTTGAGTTGTCATAACTACGAGGTAGGCTAAGGAGTCGTCTCACCCTCGGGTTTTGTTTTCGTTGTAGTAAGGTGGAAACCATTTGTTGAAGTAAGATTGCGGAGTAGTGCTATAGCGAGGTAGAAACCGTTCGCTATAGCGAGATTACAAAGCGATGCCATAGCGAGGTGAAGACCATTCACGGTAGTAGATGCTGTAGCGAGGTGAAAATCATTCGCTGGAGCAATTTTATAAAGTAGTGCTATAGCGAGGTGAAAACCATTTGCTATAGCGAGATCGCAAAGCGATGCCGTGGCGAGGTGAGGACCGTTCACTGTAGCAGATGCTGTAGCGAGGTGAAAACCATTCGCTGGAGCAATTTTATAAAGTAGTGTTGTAGCGAGGTGAAAATCGTTAGCTATAGCAAGATTGCAAAGATATGTCGTAGTGAGGTGAAGACCGTTCGCTGTAGCAAGGTGAAAACCGTTCGTTGGAGCAATTTTATAAAGTAGTGTTGTAGCGAGGTGAAAATCATTCGCTATAGCGAGATTGCAAAGCAATGCTGTAATAAGATGAAGACCGTTCGCTGTAGCAGATACTGTAGTGAGGTGAAAACCGTTCACTGGAGCAATTTTATAAAGTAGTGCTGTAGCGAGGTGAAAACCGTTCGTTGAAGCGAATGTCGTAGCGAGGTGAAAACCGTTCGCTGTAGCATTTTCTAAAGTAGCACTGTAGCGAGGTGAAAACCATTCGCTGAAGCAAATGCTGTAGCGAGGTGAAAATCATTCTCTGTAGTGATTTTCTAAGATGGAGTGCAAACTCTTCGTTTAGAAAGTACTTTAGCCAATTGGCAATTTACATTGATTCAGCATATAGCAGTCGGTACAGCTAAACACCAAAAATACAGGATCAGAATATGGTTCTGATGGAAGGCTCAGGCTCTTGGATGATAACTCGTGAGCCTACTGAGTGTGCTGTTTTGATGGTCTTACCACATAATCCTACAGTTGGCCTCTTTTGATGAGGTATTCAATGGCGTCTTTTAGTGTCCAACATTTTGAGGTAGTGTGTCCAGCCTCATTATGATAAGCGCAAAATTTGCTTTGGTATCTGGACTCGTTGGCCTGGGTCTTCCAAAGTCCTCATTATGCCTTTCTGCGGCAAAGATTTTGTCTTGTGTATCTGACAAGATACTATAGCTCCCAAAGCGGCCTTCGAATTGCTGAGGTCTTGCCTTTTTCGTTAGATGAGGAGTGGGGTTGTCGCAACTCTCGCTACTCCTCTTTTTGCTCGTCGTAGGGCCGCTTGGTCCACTTTATGCTTGGGATCCTCTATTCCAAAGGTTTCTTCCCACCTTATTTGTTTGGTTGCCCAATCATAGAATTCAGAGAGGTCTCGAGCGAGGGACTTGTAGAGGCTCCTGTATAATTTGGCATCTTTACGAAGTCCTGCTGAGATAGCTGCTAGAATACTTTCCTCCGAGGGATTTTCCACAGAGTTGGCCTCGTGCCTGAATTAGGCTATGTAATCTTTGAGCATTTCATCCTTGTGCTGGAAAACCATCGTGAGGTGGCAAGGAGGCACGAGTTGCTTCTTCAACACTCAGTATTGATCAACGAATTTCCTTTGGCACTCGTCCCGGCTACTGATACTGCGGGCTGGGAGGCGCCTTAACCATGCTCGAGGCGTTGCCCTAATGTGGTAGGAAAGACGCGACACTTAACCAGGGGGTCGATTGTCTGGAGGTCCATTTGATTATTGAACGTGTCCAGGTGATCTCTTAGGTTGTTATTCCTGTCGTACAACGGGATAGCGGGCATTTTGAGTTTCTACGGGTGGGGTTGCTTCTCGATCTCCGTAGAAAATGACGAGGTCTCCTTATAGCGAGGTTGATTGCTTTGAGGTTGTGGGTGCTCTTCTAGCTGTTTCAGCCTTCGGGGAACCTCTTCCATTGCCGGACGTTGTTCTTCATGCTGGGGGGGTAGAGCTTTTTGCTTACTACGAGCCCCCAGTTACTAGTTGTCGCGATTGCCGCAGACTTCTCTCTGAGCTTCCTCATGAAGCTGCTGGAGTTGTGCCATGACCTCTTCTTGTCTTTGAGCATTCTGTGCTTCTGCCTGAGCAAGCACTTTGACAGTTTCAACTAATTCTCTGGCTGTATTTTTCAGGGCCAATCGGGATTGATCGGGCATTTGTGCCTCTTGCATTTCAGGTGCAGCAGTGTGCTGCTGAGGAGTCAGAACTATAGAACTTTGAGTCATTCTTCCTCTGTCCATTGTTACACTGCGATGGAGGCTTTCAATTGTAGATGGTCCCCATAGACGGCGCCAAAATGTTGACGATGAAATCTGGTTCGTATGAAGGACTCGAACTTCAGCCAACGGGGAGGAGTTTAGGGATCCAATGCTACTTCCAAAGTACAAAAGAGAAAGGACTGAGAGGAAGAAGGAAAAGAGGGACGACATGTTTAATGTGGTTCGGTGAAATCCGGGTGGCACCGGACCCTACGTCAACGACAAAGCTTTTATTGATGTGCTATTATTTTTTACAGGGTTTCTATTTACAGAAACTTGCCACCCTCCTCTCTCTAACAAGACAATCCTATTTATAGAGGAAGGAGGTGTTACATGCATTAATTGTAAGCTATAGTTATATTACATCAAGTAATAAATGAGAAAGATAGTGAAAAGCCTGCAAACTACTCGTGGCGGGACATAGGCTGCAGAATGGTCTTCCTAGGTCGGTGGTAGGCCCAGACCTATCGTGTCTGATGCTTGGAGTTGTCATGCCAAGCAAGATACTTAGGCACCCTGAGCGAAAATCCTTAGGTCAAGGAGGGGCACGGAGACTGCTGCAACGAGCTTGGTACTGCTTTTTGGAAAGCAAGTCTCGTGGCTTCCTTGCCATCTCTTTGGATCGCTGCCTCGTCGAGCGTGGGAAGTTATTTCGCAGGATGCACCGAATGTCCTCACAGCATCGCTGCGTTGCAACGAACAAGGCGAAGTTGATGAACATGAATATTTTGCTATTGTCACTTTCTGATGGGCAGAGCAAAGTTTGCCGAAGGCTCCCTGTCGAAGCGAGTGACTTGGCCTCGATCATGCTTGGAGACTTGTCCTCGTGAAAGGCTGCTTTTTATATATAATAGAGGGTGTGGCACCGAAGAGAGGAGAAGAGTTCTCCATGTTCGGCCAAACCAAACCGAACTGGAAAAAGAAAGAGATCCAAAAGGGTTTTGGTGTTTTCTTTTAACTCCTTTTTCCCTTTGCAATGAAATTGTTTTAGCCTTTTAGGAGATGAGATCTCTATGTTTTTCAGTTGAGAACCAAACCCAAAGGGAGGAAGAGGTTGCCGAAAAATGTTTCGGATTTTAGCTCCTTCTTGGTCAATCCAACTCCTCATACCTACTAGCACATGGAGAGGAGTTGAAGAAGTCATTCATGGCATTTTTTCAGTGTGGATTTCTGGTAGAGGCAACACATGTGGGTTGCTATGGTAACTAGAAGATTCAATTTGATTCTGGTGCAATTTGAGTTGGACTAAAGGTTAGTTTTGCTCTCCTTTTACTCTGATTTGAGTATTTGTTACTGTGCAACCTCAACCAATGGGATCTTGGATGAGTTTGTTCAGCCAAGGCATTGTTCTCCCTTGAAAATTTTTTCAAATTTTTGGCCCTCTTGGTTGTAGCAAACCCAGCATTTTCTTCATTTATTTTCTCTTTGTTTTTCTCTCTTTTTAATTGATCTTCAATGACTTGTTTTGGGGTTAGAGGTACAAGAGTGAAGATTTTGTTGTTTTTCACAAAGCTATACCTATTGAGGAAGCCATCATTAGTCACATGTCTATCAAATTGCCATGGCCTTCCTAGAAATGAGCCACATGCATAGGCATAACATCACAAAGTACCTTATCTTGATACCATTCTATAATGCCATTAGCACTTGTCTTGTCACCTCCACCTCTCCACTACCATTCAACCATTGTAATTTGTAAGGTGTGGGATAGTTCAATGTAGGCAAACCTAATTTCTCTATCAAAATTGTGCTAGCCACATTTGAACAACTTCTACCATCTATGACAAGATTGTAAACTTTTCCCATCACATGACACCTTGTGTGGAAGATGTTCTCTCTTTGCTCCTCATTTTCTTTTGTAGCTTGAGCATTCAAAACCTTTCTCATCGCTATGGCTTCTCCTTCAACCACATGCTCTATCCCTTTACTACTTTTCCCTCCAGTAGAGTTAGATTTTTCCTCTACTTTTTCATGCTCACTTGTGGATTCAATCTCTCCATTACCCTTCACTAGCATAACTTTTTTTTGTTAAGGCATTCATAAGAATAATGACCATGGCCTAGGCATTTGAAGCACTTGATGTTTCTTTACTTTTGAGGCACTTTAACCTTGTCTTTGCCTTTGGAGTCTTCTCCTTTAGATTTGGAAAAATTTTCAGCCATGAGCCTCCTTGGATATTTGTCATCCTTTTACTCATGTCTTTTCTCCTAGTTAGACTTCTAGGAAGAGTTAGATTGATGTCCATTCTTGGAAGGACTCCTCCTCTTATGTGGGGTTCTTCTATTTTCAACTCTTGTAAGCCTCTGTCTAACCTTATTAAGTTTCATATTCACCCTTTTAAATTTTTATCGCATAGCTCTTAAGGAGAACATCATTTCATTGGTTTGATATTCCATCCCACATTTTTAAGGAATAAAAATTTGCAAAACAAATGTTAGAAAATAAAGACCTCACCAAAATACTTCTCTCACTTGTCTCTGACACACTCCACTCGTGTTTGCACTTAAATTAGGCTTTTACCTTCCAATAAGCTCATATACTCTTACCTTTTTCTACTCTTATCTTCCCTATTTGTGGTTCTAGAATAACTAAAGAGACAAGATCCTTGAGTTTTCAAAAATGTAGTAGCCTTCCTCATACAACACTTCAATAATTCCAAAGTGGCATGAACTAACAAGTGCAAGGAGTAAAGAATTAACAAGGGAACACAAAAAATGGATAGCACAATACTAGCAAAGTTTCAGCTAGGATGGCAACAAGAGAAGAAAATTACAAACAAAAAAAATTCAAAAAGGTCAAGAAAAATGGACTTTCTAAGCTATGCAAATGATTATGCATCCAAACAAACACATTCAAATTGAATACAATGGAAATTGACTCAAAAAGACACCAATTTTTTTTTTGTTTTTTTTTTTTGCATTGGATAGAGCTCAAAAACTTGTAGAATTTTTGCTTTCCAAATTCAAGACAACACTTGTTTTCTTCCTTTTCTACTTTCCTCTTCTTTTGCTCTTTCACACTTTATTTCTTTTCAACTTTTGTTCCTTTTGCACTTTGTTTTCTTCTTACTTTTCTTTTGTCACAATTTGTTTTGCTCTTTTTTTTCCCACAAATGTTTTCCTCACTTTCTTTTGTGTCTCTTTTCACACAACACTTGCTGTTTAGAAAAATTTCAGCACCTAGTTCTCACTAGTAAAGGCAACCAACATCAACCCAATTTACTCACAATTGACACAAATCAATTTCTAATTATGTGTACTCAATAAGAAGATGTTTTTTGGCATAAAACACAACAAGCTTGGATAGTAGCAAAAAGCTTAGGGAATTACAATAGAAATTTCGGCCAGTTGTAGGGGAAATTATACAACAACTAAGCCAAAAGAAGGGACTGCAATTTGATAATGAAAACTATGAAAATGTTGATAGAAATGGCTTAAAACAGCACCAGATTGAAGTTTAGTACTAAACCAAGGGACAAACAAAAGGAAAGCAAAGCAAACTTTAACCAACTCACAAACACCTGATGTGCAACAATTTAGAAAGCAAAAATTCTGCAAAATTTCAGTAGAATTTTCACACCAAAGAGCAGGAACTTCTGTAGACAAATGACACAAAAAGAGCAGAAAAAAATTAAACCAAACAAACATATGATCAAACACTTGGTGGACAAAGCAAGATACAAAAAAAAATTCTACAGAATTGCAGTGAATTATCACCCAAATAGCCAAGAATTCGTAGCAAAAAATTGACTAAAACCAGTAGAAATTAAAACCAACAAAATGACACCAAATGGAAAAAAACTCAGCAAGAAAAAGCACTCAAGAATAACACTAAAATAGGGCAATACAACAATAACAAAATTCAATAATTTTGACAGCAAAAGTAGTGATAAACATAAGAGATATTACCAAAATTTGGAAAGTCGAAGCCCTAAGAGAGAAGCTCTCAAGAAGATGAGCATTCTTCAATTTCATAAAATGAGTAATCTGAATTCTAAGGGAAACAAGCCTTCCCTAATAGCTATCACTATACCACAATGGGCTAAACTAACAAGGCAACAAGCCTGACAAAAATACTAAACAAGTCAGCCAAAATAAAAAGCCTAAGCTATTACAAAAAGTCCAAACTCAAAATCAGTCCTCTAAAGAGCAAAAATGCTGGTTTCACTTCAGTCTCTATGTTGACCTTCAAAATTACATAGTTTCACTATATTTAAAGCTTGAAATCATTAGGCTAGACCATAGGGACCTCTAGAATTTGGTTTGACCCCATTTGACCCCTTGAAGCCTTAGTTATGATTCAATCATTGTGACAAGGTCAATTTGGATGGAAAACACTAGGGCAAATTCATGGTAAATTTTGAGACTCCAAATGTAGAACTAGGCTCTAGTACTAACATGGAAGTTGTAGACCTTTCTCTTAACTTTCTAACCATACAAAGATCAACCCAATATGACATTAGGAACTCAAGTTATAGCCCGAAACCTAAAACAATGTCAAAAATCCAGCATTAACCAATTAATTCAATTAAGCTCCAAATCATGACCAAATCTTAGCATGAGACTGATTCTTTAAATTAAACTTAATTAACACCCTAAGAGGCAGAGTATGAGAGGAAATAAATAGAGAAATATTTTGCTCATTAAAGAGCGCTTGATGACCTCTTGAGTGATCCCTTGAGTTTCCATCAAGCAGTGTTGGAAATTTTGAATTGTTTTGGAATTCAAGAAGGACTATGTATGTCTTTGAGATAAGTGGATAACTTTACTTTTACATACAATTTTTATATGAATATTTTATGTTTTATATATTAACAACATTTTTGTTTTATAGAATGTCTAGAAATAAAATTTTCTAAACCAAAGTTGCTTTGATTATGTTATTGCTTCATAATTTGTTTAGAAAATGACTCCGTGAAAATCAAAGTTACGTTACTACAAGTGTTTTTGTTTCTAAATGATGATTTTAGAAAGTTTGTGATAAATGAAAGAGAATTTGGATTTAGATTATTATGCATGATTAGTAGCTTTGAAATGGTTTATGTTTGGATATTGAATTCTAGATACTTATGCTTTTTTTAAAAACTTATTATGAGATTTTATAAAGAAATTGTGAGTTTGACATGAGGTTTTGCAAAAAAAGTTATGAGTTTGAATCTTATATTTATTATTTTTGACAAAAAAGGATCTTTGGGAGTTTTCCTTAGAAAACCCCAATTGCCCCTGGATATGTGATTGCCTTTGCCATACAATACGGGAGGTATACAGTAGGAATTTTTGTTTGGAGGGATAAGGGGGAGATGTGGAGGAACAAGGGGAGGTGGCTATATGTGATATGTGATATGATATTTGATATGGGGGTCTTAGACTTGACCTTGACTTTCAAAGGAGATTTGAGCATGATTACATTTCGACTTAATCAAGGATTTGACATTGGTTCACACATATGATATTTGATTGGTTGGTTATGAAAAAAATCCCATTAAATCTTGTTAGTTTCTTCTTGTTATATACTCATAATAATATGTTCTTAACAGTTTAAGTTGCATAAGTATTTGGAATTTCCATATAAGATTAATGTTTTATGAAATATAATAAAGAAATGATTTGTTCTATTGGACTAGTTCACATAAAGAAAATAGCATTTTGAAAGTGAGAATTAAACTCATTTTTGTGAGTAAGATTTAAAACCTAATGCTTTTCTCTAATCCTTTATTTTTCAAAAAAGATGATGAATAGGTTACTTCAAAGAACTATATTTTCTTGATTTCATTAATGTATACTTTTAGATTGTGAGTTATTATAGATTATTCACGCACTAAGTAAATTGGACTCCCTACTCATTTCTATTTTTCCAGGCTTTAAAAGATAAACTATAATTGCACAAGTTAAGTGATGAATTTGAACTCTTTCAAGGGCTTTTATGGTGCAATGGTAAGTAAGTAATTGGACTGTCGGAATAGGACATTTGATCCATATGTATTTCATATTGGTTATATTTGTTCAAGACATGTTCAAGTTATAAATTTTTGCATAACAAGTTGATACATGTATTGTTGGACAAGTAGTTCTTTTATAACACTTTTTAAAGATATTTTATTATTCTTTTAGAATCTTTTAATAATAATAATAATAATACACTAACCTCTTTTATAGATTCTTTTTATATCAAATCTTACATCAATCATATTGCCAGTATAACGGTAGTTTTGCTGTCGCTGTTAGACTCCACTCTTGTGCGCGTCATCGCTTGCACTGGGGATCAAATTCTATTTCTTCGTACTATTGTTGAAAGAGTTTGTAAGGATTTCAAGTGATATGTACCATCGGATAGAGTAGTGGTAATCTTATCTAGATATTATGTAGAACTTTTTGCATCTGATTTACGTCCTACATTAATTATTATTGTTATGTACATTTTGAGAAAAATAAGAATGAACGTGTAGGTATACACCGTAAGAATATCATTATTTTATGATAAATTCTTTTTTGGTCTTCCTTTTATTTTTTTAGACAAAATTTGCACTCATTTATTTTCTTTATAATCTGGAATCAATACTATCTAATATTTTAATAGAATTTCATAACGTTTATTCTGTAACACAAGAACAAATTATTGAAGTCTAATAATAACTAAAGGCTTTAAGTGAGTAAAAGACTCATTTATTTCTCTAGTTATTTATAAATAAAAAACATATGAATTCAATTTATGATTATTGAATATTATATTCTCTCATTTGAATTCTCTCTCACTTTAACATTGAAGGGATTTTGGTGGTTGCCATCACTTAAGCCTTTGTACAAGTCACTTCTAGCCATTGCATTAGGCCATCAGAAATTGGAGTATTTATTAGTTGACACTGTCTGCAGTTTGCACACCTAGGAATCTACATTCTCTTTCCACTTAAATTTTAATAAATCTACTTCAAGTTTTTTCAAATCATAATCTTTAATGCTCTCTCTTGTTGAATCATGATTTCGTTTTCATTTATCATCAATTGAGTGTGATTCACTCTTGCTTTTGTTTATTTGTATATTTTCACTAATAGACATTCTGTGATCATAATTTTACTCTATTATAGCAATAACTCGGTTCTGAAAGTCGATGACTCATGATTTCATTCAATTCCCATATATATATATATATTTTGCATATTTTAGTTGATATCTTTGTTTTCATTAGTGCATACGAAAAATAAAATCATCTACGAGTTGCTTTTGTATGATCGCTAGAAATACCATACCAATATGAAACTCTTGTTATTTGTTATTTTGATTATTTCAAACGAAATATTATTGTCAATTCTTATTATTTATCATAATTTTCATCATGGACACACAATGATTTACTATTATTTTAAAGATGACAAAGAGCACAAAGATAATTTGCACTATTATTGCTCAAGATTCCCTCGGTTTGAATTTCTATCTAGTGAGTTTGCCATTGAACTTACAATGTTCATCCATTGAAACTACTTCTGATTATCTTAGATACTCTTGTGATCACTAGAATTTGTATTTATACTATCTTCATTTAATATCTTTAATTCTTTATGAGCAAGAAAACTACAAAATGCAACAAGATGATGAATAGTATTCTCTACCAAGATCTAGAGCTGGTGACAATAGTCAAACTTTCATAGATCAACATTCTATTCACCACCATCATTGTAGGCATAGGCACCATTGCCACTACCATCATGATCATGATCATGATGTTGAAATCTTGTATAACAAAAATCACCAATTGTGCATAGAGCTTGAGCTAGTGCAGCAAGCACTCATAGGAAAAATGACAATTGTCATCAGGGTAGGCTACAAAATCATTATCATGATGAGAAATGGTTCCAGTGCCACCATGATGATGATCAAGAATGTCATTAGCATAATTGTAATTACTACTTTGACGAGTTTGAAAGAGAACATACAATTAACTCTCGATCTAATTGTAGGTGGCGTATAAATGTGAATCAGTCCAACGACCATTATGATTATGACTATTGTGAGCGTGATGATATGGAAAACTTACATCTTTTACTCCAGATATTATGTGAATGTTGGTACCTCAGAACTTCAAGACCTCAACAAATTTGGAGTCTTATAATGGAACAACTGATTTTCAAGAACATATTAAAGCATTTTGTGTAGCGATGTTGTTCTCGGGAATGCAAGACATGATAATGTGCCGAGCATTTTCCACCATACTAAGAAAAGCAGGTCTCTGTTGGTTTATAAGCCTAAAGCTAGACTTAATTGAACAGTTATGAGACTTGGCTAATCAATTTTGTGCTCATTTCACAACTTTCTGGGCCTATAAAAAGACCACAATGACAATAAAGCAGGGAAAAATGAGTCATTAAAGGAATATTTTGGTCGATTTAGCCAAGCAGCTTTGGAGATAAAAGACCCTTAGGAAATTTTAATTTTGCACTCAATCTTGATAAGATTGCGATCAATAGAAAATATGGTGGACAATTTAGCCGACCTTCTAGCAAGATCAACCAAATTTATAAATGCCCAAGAAATAGAACAAGCAGAAGGGGAAGATTAGCAAATAGGGGAGGACCAACACCCTAACGATAGAGGTGATTGGAAATATCAGGTCTTCCTAAAGTAGTGATTCAATGGCTATAGGCCATCAAATGTTTCATTGAAGATGATCACAATTAATGTTAAAGCAATTGAATTAATGAACTTGCTACCACAAAAGAATCAGAAGCCACTACCCCTGAGAACAAACAAATATTGCAAGTTTCATAGGCATTGGACTTGTAAAATAGATGAGTGTATAAACATGAAAAACAAGATCAAAGCGTTGATCTGAAAAAGACTTCTTCAATAGTACAAGAGATATAACCATGATAGTAAAAATTGACTGTATAAATCATGGAATCATCCAAAAAATGAGAGCAACCCCTTCTTCAGACACAATGAAAGAAAACAAGAGCAAAGAGGTTGAAGAAATCCAACAAAGGTTGCAGGCATCATGGGGACTATTGCTAGAAGGTTTGCAAATGGAGGAATATTAAAAAAGAATGTAAGAATGAGACATCTATGGTAAAAAATGTAAGAATGAGACATTTATGGTTGATAATGACTGTTGGTGGGAAAAGGCAAAAGCAAAAACTAGATCCAACAATATTCTTCTTACATTCCAAATTTGAATGGAGAACATGATGACCCAATAGTGGTCATAGTGACCATCCATAACTATGTAGTAAAGAGAATACTAGTTGATTAGGAAAGTTTGGTTGATATCTTGTACACTTATACAATAAGGGCATATTTCAATGGAAAGTCTGACCTCATATTAGGGAAATCTAATCAAATTTTTAAAAAGCAAGTGCTTATTTTTGGATCAGTCAAGATGAGGTTCTATTTAAGTACATGGCCCCAATGTAGAATTTAGATGTTGAATTTTTGGTGGTAGATGCATAAAAAAAAAATCATACAATAAGATCCTTAGATGAAAATTGTTGAATCAAGCTTGGGTCATTGTATTGACTCCTTACTTGTTAAACAAATTTCCTACTAGCAATAGTGTTGGCCAAGTTAGAGTTAATTAATGCATCACATAAAGATGTTACATGAATAGTTTGGAAAGAGGACAAGCATCTAAAGCTGAGGAACAATTAAAGTTAAAGACACAAGTAGTGAATGGCAAAACACCATTCATTGAATTGGAAAGAAAGGAGATAAAGGAATAAAATGATTATGTGCCTTGGTCTTTGAATCCTAATTTTTATCATGGTTTATTGTGTTTGTGAATTTTTTCATTTCCTAAATTTAAAGCCCTAGTCATAATATCACAAATATGTGTACTTTTGAATTCTTTTGAGCATGGGAAATTCAAAGTCTTTATTAAATAAAGAAGCTTAGACTAACCTATGAATTGAAAGCATAAACAAATGAGGGTCCTAGTAAAAGATATAAAATCATGGATCTTGCCCTTATTCCTTTAGGGGAATGTACATATTTCTTTGTTTAATATGAATTCTTCTTTTCTATTTAACAAAATTGTAATTTATTGCCTTATATTGAGAGGTGCAACAGACAATTAATCAGTGCAATAGGCAAATAGCCGAATTAATAATTGTGTAGCAAAATGTTAGATATAGGAGTAGAAAAGTAGAAATCAAAGATACAGATTTTTAAAGTGGTTTAACTTTAATTGAAATAGCGATTCAAGTCTACTCTATTGGATCATTCCTCAATCGAAAAACCACTTTATTAAGAAAACTATCAAGATTAAACAAGGTTCCTAAAATGCTAGTTCAAAAACATAAGAATTACACATGTTTCTTGCTAACATAAGAAAAACCACAAGCATTGAAATAGGCTCTTGCTAACCTAAACAAGATTTCTATTAACCTAGAAAGCTTTAAAAAAAATGAAATAGATAAAGGTAAAGTAAGAAAATACAATACCAACAGTTTGAGATGAAATCTTAAACAACCAAGATGATTTCAACAAAGATTTGATTCAATATCTCTTGAATGTTTTGAGAAAAGTAGTGAGATTAAAGCTAATTTTATTTTTCTCAATTTCCTTAGAGAGTTTCACACTTAAAGGAGACGAAAAGCTATGAAAACTGTTAAAAAACTAAAGGTAGTTGGGCTTTTATAATTACTGTAACCAACTATAATAGAATAACTAACTTGTAGTTGGTAAATCAATTCAGAGTGGTTACAACTAATGAATCAGTTTGGTAATTGAATCACAGTCCTTTGACATCAGGTCTTGAATAGATTACTAAATTGATTCGGGCAAAATTCCTAACCTTCGGTAAAAATTATTTTTCAAAAATTTTCTTCATGAATCGATTGATGAATTAATTCTAATATGATTTTTCACAAGTTCTTCAGTGAATCGATTCACAAGGTGTAAAATAGTTTTATAAAAATTTGTACTTGTGAAATGATCTTTAAAAAGACTTTATTTTAAAAAAATATCTTCAAGTGGTTTATTTGTATCTCACTATATTAGTTAAAAATAATTGAATCAAATCTCATTTGAATTCATTTACAA
>JANHAO010014186.1:0-15453 GCA_026873985.1 Saraca asoca | reverse complement strand
TAAAATATAAATATGTTACATCATGTAATAAATGTAAAAGACATCTTAGGCTTCTGCAAATCAGCTACTACAGGTTGCTTTCTGCAGGTGGTTCCCGTGAGTTGACATTTGCTGAAGAGATGCTAGAGCTCTCCTTTGAGTTTTAGTGTTGAGAGGAGCTAGTTGAGGTAGAGTGCTAGAGACTGCGACCATGCGACCATGCGAGGTGGAGAGCTAGCTGAGACTGCGACCATACGACCATGTGAGGTGTCGAGGTGGCCTGGATGACTTAGCCCCTTTTAGTCATGATTGGGCTTTTGCTAGCCCACTTCACATCACACCAGAAAATGCCAATAACATAAGCCCCCCAACTCGAAATGCGCTGGGCGGACTGGGAGTTAAACTTCTGCTGGCAAAAGCTTGACATGTCGTGCTGAGATAAATTCTTGCAAATCACAATTTAAAAGATTTGAGTAGAATGAAAGTCTGATAAGCCAATCGGCTTTAGTAGCAAATATTAATGAATCATGCAATTTAGCATAAATGGGCTTTCAGCTAGAAAATCATGATTTCAAAAGCATATATCATATCGAATGACCAAGGAAGTCGCTCAGATGCATAATGAGCAGGGTGTTTGGAGTGTCAACGGGGTTCCATTCTAGGGTTCCCGTGGAGTTCGACCCAGTGGAGTTCAACCTAAACATAATTTTGCCGTAGAAAGGCGCCTCGTAGGAGAGGGTGGTCAGAGCCGGTTAGGTGCGATTTAATCATCGCGCTCGTGCCTAGAGGTATTGTCCCATTGTTTGGCAATCACCTTGGGTTTTTTCCCGCCTTGAGAGCACGGATGGGCTTTGGCCTCTCTCCCATGGGGACGCCTTAGCTGGCATAAGTATGGGTGTTTATTGGGCGCATCTGTGCGACCTACCTGGACACCTAGTAGTGTAATTTCAACTCTGAGAGAGAGAGGATAGAAAATCAGTTGTAATAGAATATTCAGTGCTGGGATAAGAAATTGCATCCAGCTCATTCAAACAGTCAAGGAATGAGAACTTAGCTTTGTTCGAGTGTGAGTTATGGTGTCACTGGTATTGGAATGACAAGGCCCCCCACTCTGGACTTCTGTCTGACTTGGTGTTGATTTGGAAGGGCAAGGAGCATGAATTCGAGGTCGTTGACGTGTCCTTGCTGCATGCGAGGCGTGAGCTGAACATCACTACTGTTACTTGTCCAAAACTAGACCTAGCCTTAACACATGGTTGGTGTGCACTAGGCCATTGATGAATTTAATCACTGCATGAGAAATGCATGGGCCCCATCCTGAATTCAAAGTCACACGATAACGGGATGAACACTCCCTCCTCATGACGATAACAACTTGTCGCCATGCCTGCGTGCGAAAGCAAATCTGGAATGATGCTACCATCGTGGACTCATTGGGGCCATCGATGCACGGCTTGGACACGAGGACTGTGCTGCCACCTTACTGCAAGCTCGAGCTGCTGGATGGCTAGACTCGTCATGCGTGGCTGCGAAGACCAGGCTCGCAGTTAGAAGTTTGTTGCCACTATGAGCTCGTGTCGAAAGTGAGACTATTGTGAGGTCGTCATCGCCTAAGCTACTGCGTAGGCCATTTTCGACGTAGAGATGAATGAAGGCCAGACATGAGCTCGTCATCACATGTGAGCTATTGCGATGCTATTGTTTGGGCTCAACGCTGATCCCGTTGCCTGGTCTTGCGTGCACTCATAATCGGAATGCTCTGCATGCTGCCATGCATGCCTTTCACAGACCTGAGCTGCTACTACTTGGTTGTTGCATAGGCTTACCAGGTCTACATATGGAACCACCCAGGCATACGGCTATGAAAATCGGACTGCAGTATGCTGTGAATTTTATATCGAAGTTGACCACAGATGGTCGTGAGCTATTGAACGGCACACCAAATGTCGAACTTAGATTACATCTGCGTGGGGTTGTGATCAACCTAAGCTACTGCATATTTGAAGGAAGTATGCCACTTTTGTCATCGCGTGATTGCCATGCTTGCGCCCAGAGCCGTCTCGGCATGGCTCTACTACCATGGGTTTTCTGGATCATCGGAGCGTGGTTTGAGCGTGAGGACCTAACTACTGTATGGGATACGTCCGTGGATGATGGTTCTTCACTACGGGAATTTATGCATCATGGGTCTACTACGCTCATCGCCTTGCTCGCTGTTGCATGGACTGCGTTCGGCTTGCTGCATTTACATGGGTCCTGCTTATCTGCTTGTGAGCCCCACACCAAACATGAGTGTTGTATGGCTGTCCGGGCTTATCACGAACCGAGCCCGGGCTTGCTCCAAGCTGTTATGGATTTATCGTTGATGCAAGTCGCTGCATAACGGTGTGAATCCATCTTCAAGTTGTCTTGTTGGGTGGCGGCATGAGCTTGCATCGTGCTCATGTTCGGAGTATAGCTGCTACATCCGCTGCCTATGTCTTGCACCGAAACCGAGTCATGGTGATACCCAGCTACTGCACAACCATCCAGGAATAGATTGAGAATGATGCTGCTAGTATGAGTTTGCTGTTGGATTGTCAGTGCATGGCCCAAATGCGAATATTGCAGCTAGGGCTGCATACGCGAGTTTGACACCACACTGCTGTGTCCAGCTTAGACCGAACCCAGTCCAAGTGCAGCTCAGCTTCGAACCCAGGTAATGAATGGTTATGCGAGGTGCTTACTCAAACTCACCCAATCGCATGGCCAATGCCTGCTCTCATTATCGGGCCGAGGCTGTGTGGCTTGCTGCAGGCTTGTGTGGACTCATTGTCCCAGCTACCGCATGGTTGATGTGTGCGAGTCCAATGTCAAATCTATGTGTTGTGAAGTGATGCAAGCTCAATATTCAGCTTCCAAGTCACCAGCCATTTCTTCATCAGATCCTTGATGCTGATACCGCAAAGGGGAGACATAGGTTGGCGGTTCCTCATGAGGTTTTTAACATAATCATTCAGCCAAAGGGTTTAATAATCCGCATGATAGCACTGATAGCAGAAATCAATGTTTGAAGCGGCGGCTGATGAGCAGGAGGCGTTAACATTTTTGGCCTCGAGAAACGAAGGCATGCGTGAATGGAGAATAGCATGAAAAGAAGAGAGTTCCAAGAGTTTCCATAGATGCCGCTTCAGACTTCGGTTGCTATAAGCTAAATGATTAGGGCTATTTGAATGCTACTATCACATCTTCCTGCAGTGATTCCTGTAACGAGCACTATTACACTTGTCATGGGAATGCTTTCAACTATTTGTTCGTACTCTTGCATGGAGTAATATATTCTTTTCCAGAAACAGTATCAAAAAGATCTCAATACATATTTTCAGCTTTCCATGAGCTCGAAAACGAAAGGGGACAAAGAAAATAATGCTGTGGTGGGATTTCTTCTGACTGTTGCAGTTGAGTTTAAAATGTAGTTGAATAGAAAATCAACCAGAGAGTAGATGAGGCCCTTCCTCTAGCGCCAAAATGTTGACACCAAAATTTGGTCAACCGTACAGTTCTTGTGACCTCAAGCTACAAACTGGTTGAAAATGGGGTGAATAGAAATAGGTAGCAAGAAGAAGAAGAGGAATAGCAGGAATACAAGATTTTTTAATGTGATTCGGCCAAGTCTGGACGACACCGGACCCTACGTCCACGGCTGACTTTATTACCACATAATAGTCATCTCTTTGTACAATGAGATGGGTTTTTTAGTAGGAGGAGGAGAGGAAGAAGATGAAGTTTTGGTTGTTCCCCCTATAATGGCCTAACCCCCTCTTATTTATAGAACCAGGGGGTACAAATATATTTTAATAAAATATAAATATATTACATCATATAATAAATGTAAAAGACATCTTAGGCTTCTGCAAATCGGCTACTACAGGTTGCTTTCTATGGGTAGGTCCCGTGAGTTGACATTTGCTAAAGAGATGCTAGAGCTCTCCTTTGAGTTTTAGTGCTGAGAGGAGCTAATTGAGGCAAAGTGCTAGCTAAGACTACGACCATGTGAGGTGGAGAGCTAGCTGAGACTACGACCATGAGATCATGCGAGGTGGCGAGGTGGCCTGGATGACTTAGCCCCTTTTAGTCATGATTGAGCTTTTGCTAGCCCACTTCACATCACACCAGAAAATATCAATAATAGTTCTTAAATCCTAATTTACTATTTGAGAAGGCAATATTATTGATTGAAAAAAAAAAGGATTTGGAATAAGCTTCACAGACTGTGATTGTCAGAGCAATTGGCATGCCAAGCTCCCATTCTCCTGTGCAAAATTGCACTTGTCACTAAACTTGAATCCGTCAGCAGTATTATATTTATTGCATACGCGCGTTTTATCACCATGTGATGAGGGCCCATTAGGGATCGACGGTGTAATATTTCTAGACGCTAGGCAACTGTAGATGATATAGATTCATCATCTGGGATAGACCCGAGGAGTAAAGGATTTGTAGTCATGACAATAACCATCTTCCATTGTTTGAGTTGGAGAATTAAATTGGTGTTTTTGCAACATGAACACAATCAAATTTCTTGTGTGAAAATATTCTTGGAATATATTTTGTTTTTATATGATTATGAGTTTCATGTCTCCTTCATTTTTTAAATTGTACTCTCTATATATTTTTAGGAATTATTTGTATAAGCACAAATTATATATTTATATTATATTTTTTTATCTAAATTACTGCCAACACTAAAAAAAGTTTAAAATTGCGATGGTTGCAAATTGATTATAACATCAATTTGAACTACTATCAAGTACAATGACGACAGTTATGAGAACCACAAAAAATATGACACTGAGTTGATATTAGCAATGATTATGTACAACTGTTGAAATTATGCATCGAACATTTAGTGGCAGTTATTTTCTGGTGGTTAACTACCTCTATTTTTATCAAAATATTTTGAGATTAAAATAACGGGATTGTATAATCGTCGCTATTATTTTTTGAAAAATTTACAATTTAAATTGGCGGGAATTATGTAACCGCCACTATTATTTTTAAAAAATTTTATAATTTAAATTGGCGGGGTTATGTAACCACCATTATTATTTTTAAAAATTTTTGCTGAAATTGTCGGCAGTTACATACCTGTTGCTAAATTTTTTTATATATTTTTTAAAAAATTTTAGACCATTCATTCTGTTTATTGTATTAATTAATGACATTAATTATCCCTATAAAATAAAATGCAAACCCATGGTGTAATAAGAAATCAATATAAAATGAAAACCAATATGATAATAAATCCATATAAGTAAAAACACAAATTTGAATATATTTAAAAGTTTCAAATGTAACTTGTCACACATCACAAATCAAAGAAAATAAAATATTTCTATGTACAACCAAAAGCTATAACATTAATTAACTTTTACATTCTATTCCAAAACTGTTTAAAACAAGAAATACAATAGAACTTAAAAAGATCCAGCACAATCAGTGGTATTTTTATCTTGATTATTCCTTCCTGAGGATTTTTTTGCATTTATGAGTGAAAATTGATCTTTCAAATCAAATTCAGCGCAATCCTAAAAAAATGGAAAAACATTTGATAGAGCAATGATTTCTCTTCAATATGTTGATATCAAATAGAAAAAAGGCATTTATTTCATGTAAACCCACATACAATTGAAAAAGCATAATCTATAATACTTATTCACTTAGTAAGGAATATTTTCTCTTTCTAACCTTATAATCTATAATGCTCCAATCTTTGCTATGATTATCTCTTCTACAGGCTGTACTGTGTCTTTCTTAAGTTAATGGTAGTGGTTGATATACTTCATACAGTTATAGTTCCGTTTGTAAGTGCTCTCCAGTCTAGTGATATTGAGAGATTAAGGTGTTTTTTTTTGTCTCACATGATGCAAATAATGATCATAAAATTAAAATAGAATATGATTCAAATGTAGTAACACCTTTAATCGAAGTCATTTCTCAGTATATTTTTATTGGTTTGTTTTCTTTAGCAGACAATATTGTGCAGGTCGGAAATTGGTTTTGGTTGGAGCTCATGTTTTTTAAAAATGCATCAACAATCTTAAAAGATATCAGAGTAGAACATCTAATAACTAACATATTTTTTAACAATAATGCATCAACAATCTTAAAAGATATCATATAACAAAATTATACCTATTGATTAGCACGTGACTGAGTGGATAAATGGGATAGAATGCACCCTCCTATCACCTTAATGTAGTCCATAATAGCACGCACTTGCACCTGTGTTTTAGCCAACTCCTCCTCAATATGGTGGAACTTATCCTTATTTGATCTTACTTTGATTTAAACTTTTCAAATTCTTCTTGATTCATAGGATAGTGCCAGATGAATAACAGGAGTGGATGCCACCAAATCTTTGATAACTGTTCTCAAACACGCTTGTGGGACAAATACTTATGCCTAGTCCTTGAACACGATCAGGGTACTCCTTCTCAAACACTTGTTCAAAAGCATCATCTAGAGAAATTATTGAAAGCTGTGTTAGCTAACCTCGCGCGGGGTTGCAACTCCCGAACTAGGCCAGCAACATTATGTTGGCTCATTGGACCTCCAGGTGTAGAGCTCATGTTGTTGCTGCTGCAAGATGAAACTAGGATGGTGGCGTGCTGCAAAATTAGCTGGACAGCTTCACAGTAGTACAGCCCAAATAGGACAACCTCCCACTCCATCTCCATGTCTGGCTTCATTCGCAGTGTCGATAGCAATTTGGTTCACTGTGGTAAGGACGACAATAGCTCGCGATGAGGCTGTGGCAAGTCAAGTAGCTCTCAAAGCGCAGTGGAGCATTCCCTCTCCAGCTGGCTGTCATGGTTGAACAAAGGAGGAGAAGAAAGCAAAGTGGCTCTACAAGGCTTGGCACAGAGGAGTTTTTAAAAAAAAAACCTCCCCCCAAAACAACGTTGTTTTTGTGTGTTTTTGTATTTTTATTTTTAACTTGAATAATTCTTTCCCAAAGTTATCTAACTCATAGATATAATATATATACTTTAAGAATTAAAACAATTAAAGTCAAATTATACATATCTTAAGATAAATCACAATAAATTTGAATAATTAAAAAAAAAAAGATTTCAGAGTATCTAATTAAATTTATACCACAAGTTTTTTTACATAATAAAAGTGATATTTATTTATTATTTAAAATTACTAAGACTTGAAACCTTTTATCAATCATAAAAAAGATAAGAAATTTGTTTACAGAACTTATTTTATTATTTAGTGATAAAATATTATGTTACTATAGATGGTCAAATAGCTTATACCAAAATACTTAAAATTCATTTAACAAAACCTTATACTCACAAATATTCAACAAAGGGCATAACAAAGAAAATTTAAATATTAACATTAATTGTATCAAAATAACGTGACTTAAAACTAATTTTACTAATTTTGTGAACTTGACAAAATAAATTTTTTTAACTAAATATTGTGATTATAAATTAATATAATTAATACGTCAATGTCACATATCAACCTCTCACATAATATTTTTAAATAAGAGCTATTACGCACAAAAAAAATTATTATAATTGGTTCCACGATATGTGGATACACAATTATAAGAAATGTTGATTATAATCAATTTATGATAGCTACAATTAATTTTAAAGACTCTCATTTCTCATAATTGGTCCCATAAAAAATAATAATAGAAATTAATTATATCAACACAAAAGAATTGAAGGAATTTCATCAAAATAATTTGAGCTCCGAATATACTCTTTAGAGGTTAAAATCCTCACCCATATGATTAATTTTAATTTATACTATATTTTCCTTAGTAAATTGAAGATGATTGCTTGCAAACCCTAGCCCTATCTTGACAATTTAGGAATTTGTTTTCCTGGAATTTTAGATGTTATGGTAGGCTTGATGAAGTGTAGATGGATGTGTAACAAAATTTCTGCTTATTGAAAGAAACTCTAAATTTCTAAATGGACATTGCTATATGTAAAAATTGATTCATCTTGGATGGACGTGTGAAAAGCCTAGGAGCAACAAAAGGATCAGCTAGAAGAATTATCCAGATCGCTACACCTTTAATCTGCATTGCGAGCGCGATGCCTCGGCTCGAACTCTAGAACAAGTTCAACATCTCCTTCTTGACAATCTGCACGACCTCGGACTGTGCGATCCGGTCAGCAAAGTGCGAGTAGCAACGCATAGCTCGCTAGACAGAAGACTAAGTCTTGCTCTGCCCCAATGGACAAATGGGGTCCACCTGCAGAAGATAATCTGCAAAAGTCGAAAGAAGATATTTAGTCTGTATTTTCTGTCTTGTACATTAAATGCTAATGTAATAGATTTACTACATATGTAATTACCATTGTAACCTCCTCTCCTCTATAAATATAAGGAAGGAGCTTTTTGTAAAAGGAGATCCGAGAAAAACTAGCAGAAACTCTACCAAAATTGAGAGAAGAACCTGAGTGTTGTAACTTTACAAAAATACCATTTCAATAACAAGCTACCGTAGACGTAGGATTCGGTGATATCCGAATTTGACTGAACCACGTTAAACCTTGTGTCTCCTTTTTTGCTCTTCCCTCCATCTTTGCTTATTTCGTTGTTTTATTATGTTTGAACCGGATAAAGGTTAGAGATCCCGTAAAAATTCTCCCGTTGGCCGGAGTATGGATCATTACCAAAATCCGACGTCAACAAGCATTTTGTTGAAGGTAAGTAAATGGCTTACACATCATGGCTTTTGAATGCAATATTATATGATGTTAATAATTAGGAATAGATATATGAGTAGGAATTAGGAATAATGAATAGGGAGCTAAGTTTTTATGATGTTAAATTTGTGTTTGAGTATTGGACTCTATGGTTGATGTGTGTGTTTGTTGGTTTGAGGTATGGATTGGTGTAGATAGGGCTAGTGCATGTCTCCACTTTCAAAATTGAGTACATGCAAATCTAATGTTATGTATTTGTTGTTTTAAGGCTTTAATAGGTATAAATGGCTGATACCTACATAGTTAGTGTTTTAAGGTTGGAATAGTTTCAAGGTAAGTGTTATGCAAGTCATGGTTTAAAACTTGGATACATGCTAGTTGGATTAAGTTGTATGCTTACTCTAAAAAAAAAAATTCCAGGCATTTCAATTGTAATTAATATATGTTGTCTATCTTGTAGTTCAAATGTGAAAAGAAAACAAATTTAGGTGACTTGTAAATTTTGTTGGACTTAAGCTTATGTGGTGGGTTGGGCTTATGTTTATGTGTGAAAGAATGCTACAAATGGGTTATAGCAAAAATAAAGATAAGCTAACTAAAGACAAGCATATGTATATTTATGTTAGGAAGGAAGGGAGTTTCAGCTATCTTAATAATTCTTAGTGATGCACATTGTGAGATGAGGGATCCGGATAAAGATATAAAATCATGGATCTTGCCTTTATTTCTTTAGGGGAATTTGTATACACCTTTGTGTATTATGAATTCTTCTTTGAATTTTAACAAGACTATAATTTATTGCCTTGTATTAAGAAGTACAATAGAAAATTAATAAATTAATGTGCAAAGTGCAAATTGATAATTGTATAGCAAGAGTTTAAATGTAAGAACAGAAAAAGTTAAGATTCAAATACAAGGTTTTTAAAGTAATTCAACTTGAATTGAAACCCCAATTTAAGTCTACTCCATCGGATCATTCCTCAACCAGAAGACCAATTTTATTACAGAACTATTCGGATTAAAATTGGCTCCTAAATTGCCAATTTAAAGCACAAGAATTACAACAAGTTTCTTGCTAACTTAAGAAAAACCATAAGAATTTCAATAGGCTCTTGCTAACCTGAACAAGATTTCTATCAACTTAGAAATCTCAATAGCAAAATAAAGATGAAAAAGATTAAGGTAAAGTAAGAAATACAATACTAAAGTTTGAGATGAAATCTCAAAGAGCTAATATGAATTCAGCAAAGGTTTGATTCAAAAACTCTTAATTTAATTTGGAAATCTTGTGAGGTAGAGAAAAATCTGATTTAGCACTTCTGCTTTGTGTCTTTTGCACTTGAAGAAGAGAGAAATATATGAAATCTATTTGAAAACTAAAGGTGGTTAGGGGTTTTATAACTACTGTAATCGATTATAACAAAATAATTAACTTTCAGTTTGTGAACCGATTCTTGAATTGATTCAGAGTAGTTATAACTAATGAATTGGTTTGGTAATCGAATTATAGCCTTTTGAGATCAGGCCTTGAATCAATTACTGAATTGATTTAAGTCAAATTTCTAACATTTGGTAAAAAGAATTTTTCAAAACTTTTCTTCATGAATCGATTGATGAATAAATTCCAGTATGCTTTTTCACAAGTTCTTCAAGGAATTGATTATTGAATCGATTCATAAGGCGTAAAACAGTTTTATGAAATCTGTACTTGTGAAAAAATCTTTAAAAACTGTGTTTAAAAAATATTTTTTAAAATATCTTCAAGTGGTTTATTTATACCTCATTATATTAGTTAAATAAAATCATTTGAATCAAATCTCATTTTGAATTCACTTACAAAAGATCCTATAAAAATAAAATAATTTCTAAACCTAATTTCGGATCTCTTGAATCATATGCTTTGAACTTGTAAATCAAATCAAAACATTGAAGAATTACTAGATAGTAATGCAAATTAAAATTATTTTTCAATATTAAAACCAAGGAAAATGTGTGACTAGAGTAACCTAGGCTAACAATCTCCCCCTTTTTGATAGTGACAAATAATTTTAAATAAGGTTCAAAGTTAAAAAAAAGTTTTTAAAGGAGGATAAGAAATTTTGTTATAATCATCTAAAAATCAAGCTTTAATAATCTAAAATCAAGCTTTTGCTTTATCTCCCCCTTTTGTCTCATTAAAAAGAAATAGAAAAAATTTATAACTCCCCTTAAGCTATTTACTAGCTAAAAAGGTGTATAAAATTATGTTAAAATGTAAAAATAGATTAAGAAAATATTTTGATGTGAAATAGTAGCTTTAGAATCAATTTAAGTAATTCTACTATGTGTTGAATCGATTATGGAATCAATTCGTGTACCCAAGATAAAATTTTTTAAAAATTTTGGATCAGATAGAAACATTGAGAATTTCTTTGAATTGGTTCTAGAATCGATTTGGAATGCAAATTTTTGAATTGTGAATTAATTGATAAATCGATTCAAATACTCAAATATATCTTGAAAAAAATTAAGAATTGATTTTGGATTCAAGTCAAGGTCCAAAATTAGTTTTTATATAGAAATAAGCAAAATTAGCTGTTAATATTTTACCTCAAGTCCTTAAAACATATACCTACAAAACAAAGTTAAGAAACTTTGATGCCTAAATTAGATTTTGCATTTAAAATCAAATATGAAAAATAAGAAATTTTAATAAAGATTATAGGGGGTTTATCAATGTTTGTCTTGTGGTGAGTGTAATTTTTGTCCTATATCATGAGTTAATTTCTTTTCTCTCACACAGACATGCAAAACTAGAAAGTCTGCTTAGCTGGTACCCAGTAAGTTTTGAGTCCAAACTTGTTAGTAGACACAACAGAAATCCTCTTAACAGTAGTTAATTTTGGTAACCATACAAGTTTTTCATTTGACTTTAGCAAATATGTTCAATTTCTACATGGACAGTCTTTGATATGATGCCTTTTATAATTGCAAAAAAAATAGGTGATATAAACAGGATTCCATCTCTTAAATTTCTTATAATGTTATTGCCTGTATCCTAAACCAGTTCTATTATAGGAAACCTTTTGATTCTGCAGCATATCTTCCAATTTTTTATTGTTATTAGAAAATCCTTGCAATGTCTTTTTCAAGGTTTCAATCTTAAATTTATGACAACTACACTATTCACATTCCTTTTCAACTAAGATAGTTAATTCAACATTTTCCTTTTCTAAGTATTTAACCTTATGAATCAAAATTTCTTGCTCATACTTAAAGGTTATTAATTGTTTCTTAGTTTTAACTAAAGAATCATATAGTTTGACACATAAATAATCTAATTCTTCATTATCACTTTCTTCATCAGATTCTTTTTTAGATTCAACATTAGATTCATCGTCATTAGAAATAGCAAAGAATGAGTTTTTTCCATATACCTCAAGGTTATCATTGTGTCTGGCCATAAGGCATAGCAAGGCATCATCATCTTATTCTTCTTCATCAGTAGTAGTATTAGCCTCTTCATCATCCCAAACAGTAAAATTCAATTTCTTATAGGATGGTCTCTTCTTCCTTCTTTCATTCCCAAGTTGCTTCTTCAAGTAAACTGGGCAATCTAGCTAAATGTGGCAAGGTTTTTTTACATTCAAAGCAAGTAGGGACTGTACTGACTGAATTTCTTTGCTCAGTCTTAGCATGATTCCTTCTTTGTGATAATGATTTTCTCGTCTTTATTCTTCTTTTCCCCTATGATTCTCTACAACTTGTTACTTAAGAATGCAACATCTTCTTTGTTAATTGCTTCTATATCACTTTCAGATTCCTCTTCATCTGATTCAAATATTTTTGCAGCTTTCAGTGCTAGAGTCTTTTTCTTTTTATCATCCCCATTCTTCTCGTATCTCTTTAGCTCTAATTCATGCTCTTCCAGATTTCCAAAGAGCTCTTGTATTGTAGGGATATCCATCTTCAATGATTCTTTAATTGTAGTAACCTTGGATTGCCACTCCTCAGTCAAAGATCTTAGAATCTTATAAATAAGATTTGCATTTTCAAACTTTCTACCAAGCAATATTAAATGGTTAATAATTGCTATGAATCTCTAGATTAAATCCTTAATCACCCTCCTCCATATTAAACATTTCATATTATGATACCAGGACATGCACTTTTGAAGCCTTAACCTATGAAGTGCCTACATGTGCAATCTCTAGTGTGTCCCAAATTTTCTTAACAATAGAGCAGTTTGAGATCTTTTCATACTTATTAGGTGATAAGGAGTTTGAAATTATCCATTTTACTTTAGCAGCAAGCAAGTGTTTTTTTTCTTTCATCTTCTGTCAATAGTGATTTAGGTTTAAGTTGTACATCACCATTAATTAATGTCTTGAGGGGTTCATAACTTCCCTTAACCAAATCCCACATGTCAACATCTGTTGCTTCAATAAAATCTTTTATTTTTTGCTTCTAATAGGTATAGTTTTCCCTATTGAAACTAGAAGGTTTGTGCATTGGTGGACATTTAGGCAATAAAAAGTAGTTTGAATCCATAATATTCCAAAAAACACAAGTGTATCAAGACCCAAAGCTATGATATCAACTAAGGGTCCCAGATAAAGATATAAAATCACAGATCTTGCCCTTATTCCTTTAGGAAAATTTGTATACACCTTTGTCTATTATAAATTCTTCTTTGAATTCTAACAAAACTGCAATTTATTGCCTTATATTAAAAAGTACAATAGAAAATTAATTAATTAATGTACAGAGTGCAATAATTGATAATTGTGCAGCAAGACTTTAAATGTAAGAACAGAAAAGTAAATATTCAGGCACAAAATTTTTAAAGTGGTTTAACTTGAATTAAAACCACAATTCAAGCCTACTCCATTTGATCATTCCTTAACCAAAAGACCACTTTTATTATAGAACTATCAGGATTAAAACAGGCTCTTGAATTGTCAGTTTAAACTATAAGAATTATTACAGGTTTCTTGCTAACCTAAGAAAAACCACAAGAATTTCAATAGGCTCTTGTTAATGTAAACAAGATTCCTATCAACCTAGAAATCTCAACAACAAAATAAAGATGAAAAAGATTAGGGTAAGGTAAGAAATAAAATACCAAAGTGTGAGATGAAATCTCAAAGAGCTAATATGAATTCAACAGAGGTTTAATTCAAAAACTCTTAATTTGATTTGGAAATCTTGTGAGATAAAGAGAAATATGATTCAACACTTTTGTTTTGTGTCTTTCGCACTTGGAGAAGAGAGAAATATATGAAATCTATTTGAAAACTAAAGGTGGTTAAGGGTTTTATAACTATTGTAACTGACTGTAACAAGATAACTAACTTTCAGTTTGTGAATCTATTCTTGAATTGATTCAGAGTGGTTACAATTAAGGAATTAGTTTAATAATCGAATCATAGCCTTTTGAGATCAAGTCTTGAATCGATTACTGAATCAATTCAAGTCAAATTCCTAACCCTTAGTAAAAAGAATTTTTCAAAACTTTTATTCACGAATTGATTGATAAATTGATTCTGGTACGCTTTTTCACAAGTTCTTCAAGAAATTAATTCTTGAATCGATTCACAAGGCATAAAACAGTTTTATGAAATCTGTACTTGTGAAAAAATCTTTAAAAGCTTTGTTTAAAAGATATTTTTTAAAATATCTTCAAGTGGTTTATTTATACCTCACTGTATTAGTTAAAAAAACCATTTGAATTAAATCTCATTTTGAATTCACTTACATAAGATCCTATAAAAATAAAATAATTCCTAAACCTAATTTCAGATCTCTTAAATCATATGCTTTGAACCTGCAAATCAAATCAAAACATTGAAGAATATTATTAAATAGTAATGCAAATTAAAATTATTTTTCAACATTAAAACCAAGGAAAATGTGTGACTAGAGTAACTTGGGCTAACATGAGAGATAACGAAATACCAGTATAAACATATCTATGTTGAATAAGTGTATATTTAATTATAGTATTAGTTGGAACTAAATTAGCATCAAGTTTATAGGAAAGGAAATGTATGGATGAGGTTGGTTGGGTTTTAATAGATGTACACAATTAAAGAATAGTTTAAATCATTGTATTCATTGTGGTAGATATGGAAGTTGAAGCCATTTAATTGACATTAGAAATGAAATGGACAAAGATAATTTGATCTAAGGATTTAACCAGTGTGCCTCTCTTTATTGTATTAGATTAATTTGATTATTAAAGTTTCTTAATGAATGTTAAATATGAATTTTGGCTTGTGTGCCATTTCCTCAAGTTTAGATAATGACTTTTATTAATATGATTTGGAAACTTATGATGGTATGAGTAAGGTTAGTGATATGCTAGTTAGGAATGAACTATCGAAGCCAAGTAAGTGTTAGCCTTGTAAGTAAGTAGCCATTTTCTTATTAGTATTTATTTATTGAACTGGTACATCGAAACGTGAGTTTAGATATAAATGGTGATGGTATTTGATTAAATATTGTATGAATTTCACTTGAATTTACATGTTAAGTTGTGCAATTTATGTAAACATGTATAAATGAAACATAATTGTGCACATGTTTTATTGGAATGCCCTTAAAATATGGAATTGTGTGAGTTGAATGATTAGTTAATGGAATGATAGCATTGTATTGAATATGTTGTTAGCCTTGCTAGCATACATTCTTCAGTTTTGATGTTAAAAAATAATTTTGATTAATATCATAATATGTTTATGTGTTTAATGTTTGTTAAATGTTTGCA
>JANHAO010014185.1:0-15451 GCA_026873985.1 Saraca asoca | reverse complement strand
ATGTCATATTAATATTATATTAAATTTTATAATGATTTTTTCATTTTTACTTATTTATTCTTCTCATATTCTCATTAAAACATTATCATAATTTATTTACAAAATTAAAGTCATCATAAAAATTTAAAAAAAAAAATTATATCAAATGAGTTTTCTATTTTTTTGTTTTATAAACTTGTTCTCAAAACAATTTTACCAAGCAAGTTTTTTGTTATTTGCTATTTAAAAATTGTTTTCAAAATAGTTTATCAAGTAGATTTTTATACTTTTGTTTTGCAGAACAATTTTTAAACATAGTTTTCAAAAATAATTTTTAAAAACAAAAATAGAATCTATGTTTTTTTACTGGTTTTAACTTACTTGCTTTTTGTTCTATAGAATTTTCTGTTCTTTATATATAAGTGTGTTCCAATTGTTTTTATTGTGATAGATCATTACTATGGGATAACTTGTATTGAATATTTACTAAATATTTTAAACTCATGCTTAACAAATTGATTGATTAAAATGTATTGAAATTTTTGGTTTAAACTATAAAATTAGGGTTTATACTGTGATTGCTCTTTGCTCTCTGTGATTAACCTACAATACTAATATAACTATACTTATGTGTGACATTTCACTAAAATGGAATATTTTGGTTCATGTTTAATGTTTTAATACATTTCCATAATTGAACTTCATAGTTTACTCTTTAAATTGCCTTTGGAAAAGTCTGTTTTATGCATATTGCTCTTTGTAATTTAACACTAACATACTCCAAAATTTTGTATAATTCTATAATCAGTTGTTTTTTGCTATATGTCGCATCATGCTAAGCTAGCAAGTCATGTTTAACATGTGGATATTTTGAAAGAGCAACCAAGCTGAGTTGGCTTGCTACACAATGACAATAATAACTTTTAAATTTTTCAAAGATGATTAAAAGAGCAAGCTAAAGTTTCTGAGCTTGAAAGAGACCCTTCTCCTGAATTTTTAGAATTCAGATGAAAAAGCAACTAAGTTGAGTTGGCCTTCATGTATCTTGATGATGATAACTCATCAAAATTTCAAATTCAACTAAAAGAGCAAGTTGCTCCATGTTCAATGCTTCTAGTCAAAAGTCACAATTCTCTTAACAGATAGAAGGAGTAAGAAACCTTATATAG
This sequence comes from Saraca asoca, assembly GCA_026873985.1. Classification (NCBI taxonomy): domain Eukaryota; kingdom Viridiplantae; phylum Streptophyta; class Magnoliopsida; order Fabales; family Fabaceae; genus Saraca; species Saraca asoca. The sequence continues at coordinate 14,303 of JANHAO010014185.1, read as the reverse complement.
AGACCAAGTTAACCTTGTGCCAAGCTCAACTATAAAAGGAGAGTTGGATTTCACTTCAAAACACATAAGCATACCTCTCTCCTCTAAGAAGGCTTTTCTCCTTAGATTCTGTTAAGTCTTCCTCTAAGCTTTTTACTTATAAATCTACACTTTTATAGTGTGAGAAAAATTGTAGTCTCTATGAAATAAAATCTTTTTAATTCTTGATTATTTTGTGAGGTTCACTAGCTAAAGATTGAGTGTGAGTGAAACAATTGTAGAAACCTTGTAGCAAGAATTGTGCCTTGGTGTAAGGCTAGAAAAATTCTTAAGTTGTGAGATAGGATTTGTTTAAGTCTTTAAAAGGTCAAGTGGGAAAAATTGTAAAGACTATCAAAAGAAAAGGTGTTAATAAATAATCTTCAAGGTGTCAATTACTCTTGAGAGGGAGGAGTAAACTTAAAGAAATGATTTTTTTCTTAGACCATCGAACCTCTATACACTGTTTTATCAATCTCTTTCCTTACTCTTTTATTTTCATGCATTTTAACTTCCTTATATTCATTTGTCTTTTCCTTGATCTTTCGTACAATTATTTAATTGCTCTTTTCAAAGGGGAAGGTTTTAATATAAACTTGTAATTTTTTAAAACATCAATTCATCCCTTCCTGGTATTTTTATCCTATCAAAAATGATTTTAATATCCTCTTTGTTTTTATTTGAAAAAAGAAAAAAATTCTTTTTTTACTCCACATAAAAGAGTGGAGTATGTTAACCTCCACATAAAAGTGAGGAGGTTAGTAATCCCCTTTTTTATTAATGTATTTTTATTTTACATTATTATGTTTTATATATAACTAAAAATAAAAAATGCTAAAAAAATTAAGAAATTATCAAATTGATCAAATATAATATTTATTAATAAGATCAAAATTATAGTACAAAAATTAAGTTTAATATATCATCAACTTATTAACTCAACAAATCAAATCTCTAATTGATATTCAACAATAACAACTTAAATCTAATTTCTCATTCAAGTTACATTTCTATTTCTTCTTATTCATAAACTATGCCATTGCCACTAATGAGTAACATTGGAAGAAAGCAGAAGATGCAAAATTGAGAATAACTTTCTTTCTCACTCTTTGTATAGTACTATATAGTCAAAGAACTGGTGTTGCTAATAGAGAAGTATATTTCGATGCCTTGTTAAATCTTCATATAAGATGTTCATGTTTGACATATAATTCGATGACTAACTAAGGGCAACATATCAATGTTTTAAAATGCGGTCTAACCTTTGACCCAACAAGGTGATCGGATCAAGCTTAAATTGATAGTTGAATTGGCTAACACAATTATATATATAATTATATTCATTTACATAGAATATTAAAATATATGTTATGGAACATAAATCAAATCTACAATTATCATCACCTTATACACAAGGTATTTTAAATTAAAAAATACAATAAATATTGATGTTATCACAATTTAAATCATCAAAACCAATATAAATTTAGAACAATTTATAAATCACAATTGATAAGAATTGATTTCAAGTCTTTAGTTAGTATCAATCATAATTATGAAAGTATTATAAATTAATTTGATTCTTTTAGGACTTGGATTGCTAGCACATTAAGCATTCAATCTTTTGGGTTTAATTAAATTTACTTGAATTTGCAAAAAAAAAAAAAAGGAAACAAATCGGGTCTTAAATGGGTCAATGGGTTGATAGTTGAACTAAGTTTTAATTGGATTTGACTGAATCAATCCAAATTTTTAACTAAAGCGGGTTTTAAATACATCTTTTTCATTTTAATGCTCGAGTTGCGGTCTGACTGGTTGAACCAATCGAGTCAAACTAGGTTTTAAAACATTGCAATATTAAATACAAGTCAGTTAATTTGAAGATTTCAATAACATTTGAACCACCTTAATGTTATATAATCATGGATACCATTTCATTCCCAAATACACCAATCTTCTCTCTCAACTACCATTTTGCATACTTGATTCCCTTAATGGTTTTCCTTTATTTCATTTTCACTAAATCCCATTCTTTCACCATGACTGTTTCTACCATCAATATTTCTTATGCTTTTACTTACTAAAGGTAGCCATGAGGATTGGCATAGTCAAATGAAGACATTTCTTCAAGCACAAAACTTGTGGGAAATTGTTCCAGAAAACATGTTACTCCAGAAAATTAAGCTTCTCTTTCTGCTGTGGAACATAAAAAAATTTAAGGAAGATCAACAAAGAATTTATGTGGCATTATGCTTTCTATAACAAGCAGTCGCAAAGACAAACATTTTTTCAAGAATTGGGAATAAGTCTTTATCAAAAGAATTATGGAAAAAATTAGAGCAAGAGTCCTATTCAGATAAGAAAGTACGCATCGCTATTCTTCAATATCTCAGAAAATAACATTCAAATATAACAATGAAAGATTTTGAAGTGATTAAAAATTATTATACAAGAAGTATGGGGCTAGTGAAATGAAAGCATATAGGAAGGATATAAATGACTAAAAAGTAGTAACAAAATGTTAATTAGCTTGCCCCCAAGATTTGATCCTAAAGTGTTAACCATTGAGGACATGAAGGATCTATCAACATTATTATTAACAAAATTAATAAGCTCACTCCATGCATACGAGAGAAGATTCTCCACTTGTGATGAACTGTAACACTCTTAAAAAATTCAAATAGAAATAATAAGCACAATTGATATATATATATGCTTAAAATTATTTTATTCCCTCATACTATTCCCCAATCCACAATTTTTTTAAAAAATTTAAATTAATTGCATTAAGATGTAAATAGTTATAGTATGAAAATAATATGTAATTAAAATTAAAACTCATATAGTTGGGATAAGCCCAACTATGTAGTCTAGAAGAGCACTTAAAATAGTGTCAAACTTAAAGAAAAGTTGGGCCACATGTTAGTAACAAGATTTGAATAAGGAAATATGTAAAAAAAAAAATGAAAAGTGTGACCATAGGCCTTCATGCTCCAAAATAAGACTAAACTATTTGACCCATTAAATTCAAATTTAAGGAATAAGATTTAAATAAGATAAAGTGCAAGAAAAAGGGCCAACGAAAGCCCACTAGGTTACTTATTTAACTTATATCCCTATTGACCAATGAAAAGCTATTGCTTGTGTAGGAAAAAGAAGATATGCATGTTAAGTTATCATTACTATAATTTTATTCAAATTAATTAATATTAAATTAAGATAAGAAGAAGGTAAATAATAGGCTAGGGATTTTCAGCCAACCAATACCAAAAATAAGGATAATGGGCGAAAAGCAAGAAGATCCATTCATCTAGCTTATAAGGTAAAGTGGTAACTAGTTTAAAGATATAACAAGGTAGAATAACCCACTAATAGAAATGAGATAAGGCAACAACATGATTAATGTATATTTTCTAAGTGAGCTAGGTGAGGGTAGGTATGATTGCCTCATAAACCCTACGTTAGCCCTTAAGTCCATTCATTGATGCTTACTTCTTCTAATTGTAAAATAATGCTCTTACACTATACTCATCCTTCCATCATAACTGAACCTCACCTTAAAAGAAAGAGGGAAGTCCTTGTTCCTCTCTTGCCTATACACCACCATTCCTACATAAGAAGTTTTAACCTCTCATAGTTAGTAGTCCCTTCATCTTCTTTTAATCCTTGCATGTTACTTATCTAACTTTTAGTGTTTCCTTTTTTCTTGTCTAAGGATCGAGCCCTTCATATTCACCTTAATTCAAAACTTTCTAAGGTGAGTATTCTTTCTACACTTTTGCTTTAATACCTTCCTAATCATCTACTTTAATTCCATATAGTGCTTAATGGTTGGGTTTGGTTCTAATGAGAAAGATAAAAGTTTTTGATTTATTATCTTCATCTAAAGTATTTTCTAACATGCATGTAAAGTTTCTTAATGAAAATGTAAAATCCATAAGTTTGAAATGCATGCATATAGGTTTTGCAAGCAAAAACTTGAAAAAAAAAACCTAACCTAGGGTAAAGTGGTTTCAACCATTTAGGGATAAAATGGAAAGAAAGTTTTATTTGCTTTATTACTTAAAAGTATCAGTCTCTAGAGGGAAATATAGGAAGATGGCTTAAAAATTTAAACTAAATGCTTAGACAAGGTTCCATGATAGAGTAATGCATAGACATGTATTTGCATGTCACTCTTTTGTTTCATAAATATTTGTTTAAGTGTTATGTGAACAAAATCTATGATTTGGTTGTTAAAAATCCAAAGAAGATGCTAGAGCATGTTTTAGCCACTCTAGGGTAAGATAGAAAGAAAAATATATTTGTCTCACATGTTTAGAGGTTTCAGCCTCTCTAGAAGAATAAGAATGAATAATAGCAAAGGTTTAGATTAGAAACCCTAAATAAAAGTTCTGGTGGCATGATGTATGGAAATGGTGTTGCATGAGGAATCCTTGTTTGCTTGATAATAATATGATCATCATGTGTCTTACTTTTGAGATTAATCAATGAAAGTTTGAAGAATAAATCTATGCAAGTTTCAACTTTTCTAAAAAAAATAAGAATAAATGATAGTAAAGTTTTGAGATAAAAGCTTTATGTTGATGTTATGATGATATGATGTGTAAATATGAGAATGCATGTGGTTTTCTTAATTGTTTAATGGTAATATGAATATCATGCATCTTATTTGTGTGTTTGATCATTAAAGATTTAGAGAAAAAGGTCATGCATGTTTTGGCCATTATGCGTTTAAATATGATATCATGATTGTTTGCTAAGTGTCATATGAAATCTTAGTCTTATATGTGATAATATGAGTTATCAACTTGATTGCTTAAAAAATAATAATAAATTTAGAAATGTGCATTAGGCCTAATGGTTGAATCCCTCACGTCCAAAAAAAAGGACGTGATTATTACATGATAAAATATATTTTAGCCCTCTTGTGGTTGTTTGGAATGATTAGCAAAATGGACCTTAGTATGTTTTATTCTAAATATACTCTCTTGAAATGACACTAACCATGATTCTATGTATTTTGGAAAGCCCTATATGTAGGGTGATGACCCATCAAAGTTGGGCCTATTTAAATGAGATATTATTCTATGATAGCCTTGTAAATTGATTGGAATTGTGATCCTATAAAAAATATGGCCCATGGCCAAGTGATTCCCTTGCCAAGTGAATGGTCATGAGAAGGTCAAGTGATATAAAATAATCATGTGATATGGTGTGAGAAATAGAGGAAATTAAAATTCCATGCAAGCACATGTTGGCTCCAAAGGAATAAGGGAAAGAGAGAGAGAGAGATAAGGGTGGACCAAAAGCAATAAGGTGGAAAATTGTGTGATTGTGAATGTGCTTGTGGTTGTGACTATTTATACCATGATTATTTATACTCTCATTCTTTTATATATTGTTTATGCTTATTATTGATTGGTTATCATGCATTCAAGTATAATCTTGAAATATTGCCAATATGCATATGATTGTAATTAAATAAGAAAGAAAGCATAAATTCATGTTATATGTCTTGCCAACTAAATTTTATAAACAAATACATGCACAAAATGGTGTAAGTATAGTAACATGAGGAGAAATGCAAGAAATAATACAACACAAATATGTTGTATAAGACACTTATGAATTTATAAACCACTTATGTAAAAAAGGTAAAGTACCAAGTAATACTCAAATCCTAACAACAGATTTTACTAATATACGATAAAATGCCTTGATTTCTTTCAAAGATTGAAATTAGGCAAATGATTAAGGTTCCAAAGTAGTTTATATGAAGTGTTAATCACTAAGTCTAAATGATCTATGCTTTGTTGTTTAATTTTTAGGCATCGCACCTATACCACTCAAACAAGATACCATCATATGAAGACACTATAATGACCATTATCAGTTGCTCGATAGAGATCATCCACATCCACTTTCATTACATTCTATTAATGGATTTGCATTCAAGTTGTTTATTGTATTATGTGAAGTACGAGTATGTGAAGGGACCAAACATCTTGGCTCTCTTTGCATAGGGATATTTTGATAACATATTTTAGTAGTTCACTCACCATGTTAGTTTTTTTATAAAGCTAAGATACATCTTTATAATAGTTATGGAGTAAATAATTGTAGGCTCTAGGTCGTCTTTTTTAAAGTAAAGCCCGGTATACCCCTTACACATGTACTTTCACTTATCTTTGATAATTGTGTATTTGGATGATTGTATCAACGAGTTATGCATTATTATGTATTATGTTCTTGTTTTATCTCTCATTTTGTTATTTTATTCGAGCATTTTCACAACAATGATCTTATATAAACACAAAATTTGTTTTGCAAATTTAACACCCAACCTAAAGAGCCAATAAGATGAAGGAATGGGTTGTTACATGAAAAGTGTATGGAAAATGCTTTTCTATTAAAATCAAATATCTCCAATGTTAATTATGGAGATAAAAAATAACCACGTCATAATCCTAAAAAAAAGGATCATTTAATAACCATGGTAAAAGAGAGAAACTTTCAAAAATCAAAGAAACAATAGAGAAAAGTCAAGCTTTTATTAAATTTTATGCAAGAAAAATAATCATGATACAAATAATTGCCAATTAAAATACAAAAGATGCAAAAAGCATTGTCATTTTGAAAAAGATTGTTAGTATTGACAAAAACAAGAAGCTCATTTTACTAAAAAGAATGAATCTCTTAATTAATTATTTTATTCTGCTTATTTTATTAATCAAGAATCAAGGGATGTATGGTATTTATATAGTGGTTGTTCGAATCATATAATAAGCAACAAAGTTGTTATGTTTCTTTGGATGAAAATATAAAACCCCAAGTTATACCTAGTGAGAGAAAATTTTCAAAATGTTGAAGGGAAAGACATTATTGTCATTAAAACTAAAGATGACAATGAAAAATATATTTATGATATTTTTATGTTTTGGATCTTACATAAAATTTATGAAGCGTGGGTCAATAAATTCAAAAAGAATATAAGCTTAATTTTAATGATGATAAATGCCTCATAATTGATAACAAGAATAGGCAACTTATAACTATTGTAAAAATGTCCCCTAATAAAGTATTTCTTCTGATAATACCATTTTGGGCAAAAATATTCCTTAAAATGTGAAAATGTGGATAAATCCACATTATGGCATTTGAAATATGGTCATCTAAATTTTCATGGCCTTAGTTATTAAAACAAAAAGAAATGGTGCTTGGGCTACCATATATTTCTCTTGAGAAGAAAATTTGTGAAGGATGCATTTATAACAAAATGCATAGATTGTCATTTCAAAAGGCATCCTAAAGAGCTAAAACTCCATTTGAATTGGTGCATGCTGATATTGAGAGTCCTTCAAGAACCCCTACTCCTTGTAGTAAGAGATATTTTCTATTATTTATTGATGATTTTACCTCTATGATGTGGGTTTATTTTATTAAGCAAAAATCAAATGTTTTTTAGTATATTACTTAATTTAAAGCCTTTATCAAAACACGTATTGCCTCAAAATTTTAAGAACTAATCATGGAGGAAAATTTACTTATCAAAGATATTTAATTTCTATAAAAGGCATGGTATTAAAAAGAAACTTATTATTTGATGCACATCATAACAAAATGGTGCAGCTTGAAGAAAAAAATAGAATAATTGTTGAGATGGCATGTATCATGCTTCATGGCAAGAATTTGCCAAAATATTTATAAGCTGAAGCTATTAACACAACTATTTATATTTTCAATAGATCTCCCACAAAGTTTGTGAAGAATGTGACTCCTTATGAAGCTTAATTCAACAGAAAGCCAAAAGTTTATCATTTCGAAATCTTTGACTAAATTGCTTATGCTCACATTCCAAAAAAAAAAATAGAAAAACTACATGAGAAAGGAGAAAAATGCATCTTTATTGGATACAATGATGAATCAAAGGGCTATTATCACTACAACCCTATATCAAACTAGTTGATCATTTCAAGAAATGTCATCTTTGATGAAGAAACAGCATGGTGATGGAGTGAAGAAACAACCAATGCCACCCAATTCCTTGAAAAAGTTGTAGAAACAAGAATTATTCAAGCCCAGGCACATAACCTTCAAGTTCAAACTAAAGACAAAGACAAAATGATTCATCTCTTCTAAGAAAAATGAGATCATTAGAAAATTTGTATCAAACTTGTGATATTGCATTATTTTCTTATAAGCCATAAAAATATGAAGATAAGCAAAAGAAAAAGTATGAAGGCAAGCCATAGATAAGGAAAACAAGATGATAGAGAAGAATCATACATGGGAGCTCACAAAGAACCAAGAAACAAAAACATCATAGGCCTAAAATGGGCCTCCAAAATCAAGTGCAATGAAGATAAGACAATTTAGAAGTACAAGACACGAATAATTGCAAAGGGATACTCTCAATAATCAAGCATCGTCCTTAATGAAACCTTTGCTTATATGGTGTGCATAGAGATAATAAGAATGGTTTTAGCATTAGTTGTCCAATTAAAGTTACAAGTTTACCAGTTGAATGTGAAATCAGCCCTTTTTAATGGAAAAATTGAAGAAGTCTACATGGAGCAACCACAACGGTATGAGATTGAAAGCAAAAAAGACAAGGTGTAACTCTTGAAGAAGGTACTTTATGGATTCAAACAAGCCCTTCATGCATGGAATAGCAAAATTGATAAATATCTTCCTGATCATGAATTCTCAAGAAGCCAAAGTGACCTATCTATACATGAAGACATGTAAATATCATTTTCTCATTCTATGCTTATACATGAACAACTTTACAAAACCTATAATGCAAGAATAAGAGATAACTGATCTTGGTCTCATAAAATTGTCACATCCTGAAACCCAGGAGTGTGATTAGCACAAATCATCATGTGATAATTTGCAAACTAATGAGCATATTTTGATTGAAATTCTTTTAATTTTTGAAATCATGAAAATAAATGTGCAAACATGATCTTAGCACCTTTTTAATGAAATCCATGATATATATAATACATTGAAAATGTTTTTGTATAAATAAAATCTAAAATTTAAATAAAATACTTTTACTAAAATCATTGCATAACTAAGCGCCTAATGTCTGACTAGACAGATACTAACCACTAAAAGTTTATCAAGGGAACCACATACTTGATTTCATATACATGTCTTTTTGGAGTACCTTTTAATTGAGATAACCTATTCCTATTCATTAACTTAAAAAATGTTAAATGAAATGAGTACAGCTACTTAGTAGGTAGAAAGACTAATCTAACTTTAGGTTGAAAATTCTTTAGTCATATGTGTAAATATAAACACATTTATACATAGAATGTGTGTGTGTGTGTGTGTGTGTGTGTTTATGAAAATGTAATTTGATATATTTTGAATATATATTCATAATCATATCCAATACTTTCACTCTTGATCTCATACTTACTATATATTCTTAAACTTTCTATATTTATCCTTTCATCACGATCATATCATAAACATAATCATACTTTATTAAGTCATATTTGATAACTATATAAAGTTTTCTCTCTTGATTATAATAACAATGGGAAAACTAGAAGAGTGATATTCCCTTCTCTAATCTTGTCTAGTAAGACCTTTCTTATCTTGTTATGCCATAATGCACCATATCCCGCGACTCCTTGTCGCATGGGTAACCATTTGTCCGATAACCCTTTATTCTATAGGAGACCAAATTTATCCTATAACCCTCTATCTTAGAGCAAACCATATACATCTCCTAGTGCATGTAGGTATTCCAATATCTCTTGTTAGTTCATATACACAAATATCTCTTTATCATACCTTTTCTCTTATCATGTACTAAACATTTTTAACTAACCTTAACTTAACTGTTAACTATTACATATGTATCTTCATCTTATTTCTATCCTTCATAATGTATGTTGCGTGCTTATATAATGATGCTATTTATAAAAATATAAATCTTGATGGAAAACATTAACCCTTTAAACTAATTATGATTCATAATATAAAAAAATATTTAATTGAATAAAACTATGAGAAAATGTGAATAAATATATAATGCTTTTAAAACAATGATTTTATAACTTTTAGAAACTAAAAAATAAAATTCATAAAATAATTGAATAGATATTCCTAAAGAATAAAATTTAACGAACTTAGGAACATAATTTTTAAAATAAAAAATTGACTTTATTAATATTTCATAAATTTCTAACATTTTTGCATAAATACATATGCAAAGCTAGGATCTCAAGATCAAACCAAAACTTGTACATTACTACATTCTCTTTCTTTGACTTGTTTTATATTTTCAATCAATCATGCATTCACATAATCAAGTAGGAAAGTAATTCTTAAGTTCTATCTTGTATCTACCATTCCTATGTACATTTTGGCCTAAACTTGGATTCATTAAATCTTCTATTCTAAGTCTATTACTAGTCTAATCCATAATCTCATAACTTACTAGGTCTCATACATTTCATTACTCTTGCTTTCATTAATTTAGGCCTAATTCCAATAAGCTACATCTCTTAACCATATTCCCAATAACATACAAAATATATTCAGAGCGGTGATGAATGCTTTAACCTCCAATAGTAGAGCGTGGTGGCCAAAAGTCATTTGCATAAAGGCTTTAACAATGGTAATCACTAAGGTCCCTCCAATACTAAAGTTAGAAAGTATTCAAGTGAGAGTAAAGTATTTAATTGATTAAGACAGAGCTTATACCTTGCTACATTCAAGAGTATCAAAGGGCAAAGTGAGGTTTAATTTACCCAAGGCCCTTAGTTGCACTGCTGAGGTAGGCATTGGTTGCTAAGTTGGACTTTGGCCTTATATTTATCACTAGCCCCTCTGAACAATTTAGAGAGGCTTGTCCAAGCAGTTGATGATGACCTCAGCTCACTTTGGGTTAGCCATCTAAGAGTTCAAACACTTAAAAGTGGCATCTAACTATGGACTTCCTATCATTTGTTATTTTCTTTTTTGTCTTTTCAAAATCATTAACAACACTTAATTGTCATTAAAATCTATTTACAGGCCATTATGTCTCCCATCCATTTCTTGGGAACTAGTTTACTATTAATTGTCATTTAACCTTTTCAAACTCTTTACCATTCCTTAGTTAATGTCATAGTCATCGTGTACTTGATTCTTGGCCATCTGATACTTTCAATCTGAGCCTTTCATTTGGACTTCCTTGGCTTATAAATTTTCTCCTCCCTCCCTAATCACATGCCTTGCTCTTTAATCTTTCCTGATGTTATCTTGTTTTTGTTGAAGGAGTCTCAAACATTTTCTCCTAAAAATGAGAGTTACCTTAAGAGAATTCAATGTTTTTTTGTCATTACCATGACTTTACCTAAAAGGTCCAAAACCAAATGCTGCTTTGTTATTGTGCCTGGAATAATATGGAAGGGATTCGTATGAAAATCATTGGTCATTCTTTAAGATTTATAAAGATTTGTATTCTCAAAGTTGTAAAGATTTGCATACTCAAATTTCTGAAACCATTTTTGTCGTCGAAATGTATCTCTGCCTGAATGGTAGTCGATTCTAGGGTGCATTATTGAATCATTGTCCACCCACAATGGAAGCTCCTAGAAACGGCTTTCGTCGATTTAATTGGTTACCCTTTGCTAGTGGTGTGGCCCAACAAGGAAGAGCAAAAGAAATTAATAAGAGTAAATTTAGGTGAAGGTGACAAGCCAATTAATGAGCAACTATATGAGATGGGTAAGGCAACCATGATATCTTTTTGGAATGTTGTTTTCTTGCTTTTTAACTTTTCAATTGGAACAATCCAAGTAGATTTTGACTTCTAGATGTATCATAGTATGAGTTTTGGATGTATTGTAGTATGATCTTTGTAAAAATTGTGACCAAATGATTATCTAATAATTTGAGTATTCTTTTACCTTGATGAATATTTTTGGTCATTCATTATAGCATTTGAGGATTTCTAACTGACCCACCAATCACTCCTTCAACCAATTTTCATTTGTCCTTTATTTGAAACTTTATGGAAATTGTTTATCGTAACGATAGTTTGAAGTATACAATTCATAGTTTCTTTTCCTTTTTAGTTACTCATAACAAATTTTTTTGTTTCTTGGATACTTCTTCTAACTTTGCCTTTATAAAGGTTTCTTAAGTAGTTTTCCATTTTAAGTTCAAACATTTCTTAGCATTTTAAAGTTTAAGCTCGTTTAGCATCCTATTCTGATCGTAGATTGGCACTTCTTCCTCCCTCATCCTCAATGAAACCCCATCTACATCTTCATCTTCATTCTCTCTCTCTCTCTCTTCCACCAACTTCATAAATAGGAAAAACTTAAACAATAACAACAACAATAATAACAATAATAAAATACAAAACAGAAAGAAAAATTGATTAAATCTTGAATTTGTGAATTCATTGGTGGTTGGGCTTGCGTGATCTTCTCCTCCTCGACAATGATCCTGTCTAGAAAGCGTAAATTGAGTGAGATAAGAGATATGGAGTAATAGGGGTAGAATGGGAAAATTTATACTATCCAATCTTATACACTACTTGATGGAATGATAAAATTATCATGTTGCAACCTGATCAAATGATTGGAGTAGACTTTATCTTATCCTATGTATGCACCAAATGTTAGTTACCACCTGATGGTATTTAGACATACTATCAAGCCCTTCTTATGAAGTTTGCCAAAACAAGCCTTAAGAGTGTAGATAAAGCTATACACGTGCATAACAATATTAAATGGACAAATCAGACTTGGTCTGCACTGATGCGGCGGCTTTTAAACAGACTTAGTTTTCCGTTGTCTAGTTCAGTCTCAAGATGGATCAAATCAGTCTGCACAATGATTCTTTTTTTTTTTTCAAATTTTTAAACATTTGAGTCAAAAATTTTTACAAATAATTTTAAAATTTCATTTTCGTTCTTGTTCTCTTTGTGTACTTGGTTTAAACTTAATTAGATTTGATATTAGGATTAAAATAGAATGAATTTAATTATTTTTAACAATGTGTCATTTTGGCTGATCTGCAAGATCAAAAACTTTGAAATTAAAAAAACAAAAAAGGAAAGAGAGAAAGAGGCTGGTTTGTAGACTAACCTGATCCACACAAACTTGAATCATTTAGGCCCATTTTTAAATTGGTCACCCAATTATTTGGTCAGGTTTTCACGCATTCAACACCTCTACACATACACTCCATCTGGAGGGCCAAACATGTCAGTTAATAATCTATTTATTTATTTAGGAAAGAAAGAATCAAATCTGAATATATAAAAACTATTGTGGTATCAGGCAAGCACGAAAAAGTGTAAATTATTTTAATAAGTATCTAATTTAAATAATTATATAAAACAAAAGTATTCAATATAATATGTATTATTGACAAAATTTCCTTTCGTCAAAAATAGAATTATGTGGAATATATCTTAGCGAGCTTTTTCCCCGGGTACAACAAAACGATCATGAAGGCAGAAGAGCATACAAACAATTACTACAGTATGTATGGAGGCTGACATTGAGCAAACGGTTAGCAAAGAACCCAGTCTGTCTTGGCAAGCTCTTCTGCATTATGTTGACCTGGAAGTTGGGGGAAAGTTGCCGCATAAGCTTGAGATCATGCTGGACCGTGTGCTGCCAAGGCCCGCCTCCCTGGTCGCTATTAAGGATCCGTTGGTGCTTTGGTTCTTGAACCCGATATGTATGCAATCCTGCAATTTCCAAAAATTCTGAGAAATAGCGCATCTGATCATACTGTGAAATGCAATGGCTGTCATGTGCCTGGTGTTCGATTTGTTATAGTGAGTGAAATAGAAGAAACGGCTTGGAAGTTGAGCCTGGTTGATTAACATCTGGATTTGAAGCTTTCCTGGCCTTGCACTTCTTCGTGGATGCTTCCAAATATACACCACTAAAGTATTAGCAGGCACAGTTGAGTGGTAAGGTAAACTCTGAGGTTGGGAACTTGAACTCGTGGGAGAAGATTGCTGTCCGACTTGTTGATTTTGTTGCAGCCTATCATCTTGGAAAATCTGAAAGGTAAAGCTTGCCAAGGGTCGGATCTGGTTTAAAGTTTGCTGCAGGTTAGGCCTTGTGTGATTGAATACAACCTGATTTCTTCTGTACCAAATGGATGATAGGGTAAATGCACAAAGTTTCAGCGGGTAAGAGGAATGTTTAGATGCAGGATAATAGTTTTGAATCCAATTCCATAAGGTATTTATTATTCCATTCTGGGTGAGTTGATCAGATTTCAAGCCCAGAGGAGTCCCAAAC
>JANHAO010014184.1:0-15462 GCA_026873985.1 Saraca asoca | reverse complement strand
TCAAATACACTAGCTACAGAAACCTCTAAATACCGGTGTAAGGCTCTGATACCAATGTTGGGTTTCCTTGGCTTAAGGGGGCAGCTATGGCCGAAAACTCACAACTTCCACTATTAATAATAACATGACATACCTTTTTTCGAGAAGTACACCTAGTGTGAAAGATGTTGTGTCTAAGCTAGTTTTTTTTCTTGAGATGTAGCAATATGAAGGCTTCTTTGTACAACTAAAAATTCTCTAGAATCAGTTGAGATGAGTTCTTCATTAGATTGGAGTGATTCATCTACTCCTTCTTTTCCCTGTTTATTAGATACCTCAAGAATTTTTCCTTTAACAATGGTCACAACTCTTCTATTTGGGCAATCAAAAGCAATATGACCATACCCTTGACATTTGAAGCACTTTCATGTGTTTGGATTGATAGGATAACTAGTTTCAGTTTCCTTTTCAATTTTCACAACTTCTTTTAAGGCGCTAAGCTTATGAGTAGTAAGGGTTTTCGAGATCTGAATTCCTTGATTGCTTACAGCCTCTTTGGTTCTAAATTGGTTAGCAACATTTTTCCTCACATTCTACTTCTCAACCTTTAGAGCCAATTGCACAACGTCGTTAATAGTAAAGTATTGTTGTAAGGATACAACATTCGTGATTTTTGAATTTAGTCTCCCAAGGTAACGGGCAATAATCTTCTCTTTTGCTTCATTAATGTCACACTTCATTTTGAGTTGTTTTTCTTCATTTCTGAATTTAGTCCCCCAATGTCACATAATCATGCTTCTTTAGCTCAAATTCTGAAGTTTGATGAATATCTCTTGACGATAGTGAGCCAGAAGATACTTACGTGTGAGCTCTTGTTGCATTTTATCCGAGGTTTTGATTTGGTGTCTTCTTTCCCATTCTCACTGGCACTTAAGGTTTTCCCACCAAATTGATGCATATTTTTTTAGTTTGATGGTAACAATCTTGACACGCTTTTCCTTTTGAATATCCTTGAGGTAAAAAATACACTTAATAGTGTGTAGCCAATCAATAAAATCATTTGGTTGTAGACTTTCTTCAAATTCAGGAATATCCAATCTAATTTTGAGATCATTTGAAGGCTTGGCATAATTTCTTTGATGATGTCTACATCCAATGGGTGAGGAAGATGATAGGGCTTCTCTCTCAGTTTGCAATCTTCCAAAAGGTTTATATTCTTCTATACTAGTATCTGAATTGGAATCACTTCTTTGCTGAGGCATTCTTTGAGTTTCAAGAAGTTGTATTTGTAGTTGCTCAATTTGAGCTTGAAGTTCTTGAATCTCGATGTCACGAGGGTTAAATTCTTGACAAGTTTGGCATTTTGAAGGCATTTTCTTTTTCTTCTCTCTTTTTTTTCTTTTTTCTCCTTTTTTTCATATCAAACTTAGAAAAAAAATAAAAAATAGAAATTTTGAATTTAGGAACTCAAATTAAGGACAAGGCCTTTTTGAAAAAAAAAAGTTACAACATTGGGTTTTCTTTTTTGAAATTTTCAAAAAATAAGGGGCTAAATGTAAATTTTCTAAAAATGAAGGGGGTCAGAATGTAAATTTCCAGAAAAAAAGGGTGAGCTAGTGAGGTAGGCAATGATGTGGCTCAAATGGCATGTGGCAATTTCTGATTTGCTAAAGGTGATGATATGGTAATGACATGGCTAATGATGTGGCAAATTGCGTGGCAAGAGGTGACATATGGTAGAATGTGAATGGAAAGTGGAAACTGACATGGCATGACACGTGGAGAAGGTGCTGATGTGGCATCGTTTTCAACCTCTGGGTGTATGTAATGCATGCGTGAAAGTTGCCAAAGTGTGTGACGCGTGAAGTCACGTAGTGGCTCCAGTAGAGGTGAAAATTTTCAGTCCAACTGTTTTTAGCCTTCTGAGCACGATGGTAAGGTTGTTTTTCTAGATTAGGCACTGAAAATACGTGTTTCAAGGGTGGCAAAGGCAGTTTCCTATAAGATGGTTATTTTGGTAAGTTTTTTTGGTGTTTTTGTGATTTTTTTCAGAGTGGTAGGGAGGTGGGATCAAGGTGCTCTGGTACCAGATGGCTTAGGGTAGATAAATGGGATAGAAGAAATCATGAATCTTGGCAAGGTTAGAACCCCACTATGATAATTTCTAGCTTAGATTCACCGCTTAAGTTGGCAAATTTAAGATATAGATATAAACTTGAGAAGTTGTTCTAAAAAAACTTGAATTATATTGAATTGAATTGTGCTCTAAAGCAAGAAGTTACATAGCCTATTTATATAAAATTTTGAAAAATAAAGTATAAAGAAAAAATAGCTCACAGCAGGCCAACTTGCAGTTGCAAGGCAGTAAGCCGACTTACTTCTATAGGGCAATTCTTACAGGGCAATCTTGTTTCATATATGTTGAGGACAATAAAGATTCTCTCTCTAAGTATGGATTTGGCTAAATTGTATCAAACATTTTCAAAACAATTAAAGTTGAAGGTGACAGAAAAATGGTAAAATTTTGAAACAATTAATTTTTAAAAATTACATTTGAAGGAATTTATTTATTTGAGTTTAATTATAAAAATATGTAATACCTCAAAAAAAATTTACTAAGGGACCAAAGTGAAAAAGTTTAAATTTTGTTAGGGTCGAATTGTAATTTCCTTTTTTGCAGAAGGACCTAATTGAAGTCCATGAAAAATTGATGGGGTTAAAGTATAAATTTTCTCATTTGGCTTTATGTATAAATTTTCCCAGGTCGGCCTACTCACCGCCAGTTTCCCGAAGCTTCTTCCTCCTCGCAAGCAACCGAACCCTCCCTTCCTTACTCAACTACGATTCTTGGCGGGACTTCTCCTTCTTCAGCCGTTGCCATTTGGTGAGATTCTAGCCACCCATCTTCTCTGGCAATTCATCTCTCCCCGATGCCCTGCTGTCCGAGCTGAAGTTTTTGGCTGCTGCTGACGCTGCGTCTTTCCGGTGACCTTTTTCCTTCTTCAGTCCAGTGAGCTTTGACCACGTTTGGCCACTGCTAGTCACCTCCTTTTTCCTCCTCCAGTGACTCTTTCACAATAGCCTAGCTCAACGTAGGTTCCTCCCCTGTTTCAATGCTGTTTGATTAGCACTCCCAACCGACTCACAGGTGATGTTCTGGTGTGAGCCGAGTTGGTCATCGATACTTCGGACTCCGTTGAGTAATCCTAGAACAAAATATTTATTCTATACCAACTCTATAGTTAGTTTGCAAGAAGTTTCCCTTGAAACCCTTACTATTCTAATTAGAAGAAATTTGAAATTTCTCTTGTTGTTTTGCATTGTTTTGCTTTAGTAGAGTTCCTATCGAAGGATTAAGCATATTGACGTTCAATTTTGGAGCTTTAACTGACTTAGCTTTCTGAAGAATTTCTAAGGTGAGTGGACAATTCTCCTCGCTTAATGATCCCATGTGTAGAAATAAAATAATTTTATTATAATATTATGAATCATTTTAAATAATAGAATTTTCCTATATATTAAAGTGGTTTCAAAAGTATATTTGTATGTTGTATGTGTACATGAAATGGCTTGCCATGATTAAGTGATGCATTTTCATCTTGTGTTATATCATTGGAATTAGCAATTCTACTTTCTATGTGATGAGTAGATATAAAAATGCTTCAGCTGGTTTATATATGTTTTGATAAATGTTGCTTACCCGAAATAGTATTTTCATGTTACATGATATTTTTAGATTATTGATTTAAGATACTGGACCTACTAAGAAATTTATTGGTAATCCTCAAGTGCATTTATGAGTAAAATATGTGATGAAGTAAATAAGATGGGACATGGATGAACATACTAATATGTGATGGAGTAAATAGGATGGGACAGGGGCAAATATGTTTATAATGTAACGGTTACCTCTAAGAAATTTTCTTTGGGATTCCAGTTGAATATTTTGTTATATGAGTATTGATAAAATTTAAAAAGCTTTATTGAATATTTCCTTATGTTCATGTCGTGTTGGATATTCCCATGATATCATGTATTATTGTATATTTCATTCTGTTAAATATTATATTATAATTGTTTAACTATATTAATGGGTGAAGCTTCCAAACTTGTCATGAGATTATGACCTTTAAACGGGTAAGCATATTTTCACAGCTATATATATATATATATATATATATACTTTCAAGTATAATTTTTAAATGAGATTTTTTGGATAATCATGAGATTGTCTACTCATTGAGTTTCTATGAAACTCATTCTTTTCTTTTCCACGTTTTTCAGAGCACAGGATACTCTTATCATCCCTTAACCTTATATTGATACAAGATCTGCTCATTGATTGAGTGGATCACATCCAGCAAAGATTTAAGGTATAAAGTAGTGGAAAATTAATGACAGTTAGTAGGATTGTATATGCATATATTGTGTATGATTGCTGGATGCGTAGTAGGATATGAATTGTATAGTCTGGGCCACCACATTTTATTTTGTTATTATACAGGTTGTGACGGATGTGTAGCTCTTGTGCTGTATAGGCCTTGAGGTCAGGTGTCCGAAAAATAGAAGAAACTCTGTCAGATTTTTATTAGAACTTAATATATATAAATATTTTATCATGAATTGATGAAATAGTGAGTCATTGATATATAATTACATTGTAAAGTTTATAGAGGATTTCCTAATAGAGGAGGTTTCCTTATGATAATTTTCTATGTCAATCACGTTTCGCGGATCGAAGTGTGACAAAGTAATCTCAATGCATAAATTTACTAAATAAAATAAGTAAAGTTATAAAATTATTCAAATATAAAAAGTAAAAGTAAAATTATTTTCTTGAAAACGTAAAGCGATGCTATCCCATACTAGTTAGTATTTAGCAAAATTGGTTACAAAGTAAACAAATTTACTATCAACTTAGAGTCCCTATAATATAATAATTAAAAAAAAAAACTCACAATTGTGTAAAACTGAATGTTGTTTTGTGAGTTGTGTTGACTGTGCACTATTTCGTATTAGCAGAAAGGATTAAACCTAATTTTGATCTCTAAAAATATGAATTATGTAATTTTAATTCATTTATTTAAAATAATTTATTTTAATTCTTTTAAATATTTAATTGATATACTTTTAATCATGTCGTTAACTTTCCATTCATGGTTAATGGAAATGCCAATGTGATTTTTCTTTTTTCATCTTTATTTTTCTTTACATTAAAAAAATATAAATGAATTTTTTTTTTTACCATATTCTGTATTGATTAATTGCAGCACTTAAATCTGTCATGTTATGATAGTTTTTGTCATCATGGTTCTGTTATAATTTCATTTGATATTATTCCTTACCTTGGAAACGTCGAAAATTTCTCTTCTCAAAATTTTAATGATTTCGTCTACCTTACTTTCTAATAAATTATTAAATTCTGATTGGACAAAATTTTGTGGATTCCACAACTTTTAAATCACAAACTCCACTACCTGAATTTGCCTTTTTGTGAATTCCTAAATTCAATTATTCCCCTTTCTGTATAAAAAGTAAGAAAGCTCAGAAAGATCTTTATCATTTTTCTGTTTTCAGGGTCATTTACGTGTTTGTTGAGAAAATTGATGTTCTACTTAAAAAACATAAATTTCAACATATTATAATTGCCAAGAAAGTGATTAAAAGGAATCCAAAATAGTTAATGGAAGAAATAGTAATAAAAAGAATTTTGAAAAAAGAAAATAGAGAATAAAGACAGAAGATAAAATTAATAATTTCATCTTAAATTATAAGATGATGATAAAAAAAATTTTGGATTATAGAAATAATTATAATAGATTTAAAATTATATTTATTTAAATAATTTTATTTTTGTGTATATATAATTTTATTTTGAATAATATAATGAAAGAATAAAATTGTATGAATAAATATTATTAAAAAATTATTATAATTCTCCTTAAAAGTTAAAAATTATTCTGTAAACTATTTATAAATTGAAGAAGAAAAATTTTAAATTTTGCAGGGTGAGAAAGTAGCAGCCAAGGGAAGTCACTTATGCATTACTGTCATGCACTTTGGCATTACTCGTCGGTCGGACATTTGCAAATACAAGACTTACCAAACCAAAACCTTCTCTCTCTCTCTCTCTCTCTCTACACTGTTCTTTAGGGTTTCTCTCTCCGTTTGGAATCCAGGTTCAGAATCCTGGCTATTTTTCCTTCCTCGTTCTTACTCACTTCTTTCACAGTCAACTCGCCGGGTCGACTCGCTCTAGCACAAATCCCATTTCTTCTCATTATCAAGTGAGTCTTGCCATTTTTTTCTGTTTGCATTTTGTCTAGTGAAAGCCCATTTCTTATTCTGTTTGTTTTCTTGTGGATTATCGTGGTTCAGCGCAAATTTCTTGTCTTTTTTGTGTGTTGTTTCCACTTGGTGCAAGGTTGGTGAAGTTAGAGATGCAAAACTTTTACTGCACGAGACCTGGTTGATTTGATTTGAACCCCATTTTCGATGATTCCGATGTGCATTGATCAAATACGCATAGATTAAAAAACCCATCTTTGTTCTTAAAAATTCCTATGCTCTTATTGTGCTGAGCTGAAATTGAATTCAAAAGGTTTGATTTCTGGGTTGGCATTGCTGATAAGGGTTTTGGATTGGAATGGCGGATTCTACAAAAGTTAATAGTGATAGTAGAGTTGAGAATTTGATTTCTGCTAGGAAGTCATTGAAGCTTAGCCTAGAGAAATCGAAGTCCTTGGGGCTGGCGTTAGAGAAAGCTGGGCCTAGATTGGAGGAGATTACTCAAAGATTGCCTTCCCTTGAATCTGCAGTTCGCCCCATTCGTGCTGACAAGGATGCCCTTGTGGCTGTTGGTGGTCACATTAATCGAGCCGTAGGTCCTGCAGCTGCAGTGCTCAAGGTTTTTGATGCTGTTCATGGTCTTGAGAAATCACTTTTATCCGATCCAAGAAATGATCTCCCTGGTTACTTGTCAGTGTTGAAGCGCCTTGAAGAGGCACTGAGGTTTCTCGGGGATAATTGTGGATTGGCAATTCAGTGGTTGGAGGATATAGTGGAGTACTTGGAGGATAACACTGTTGCTGATGAGAGATATCTATCAAATTTGAAGAATTCATTGAAAAGTCTTCGGGATTTGCAAAATGACGAGAAGAATGTGAGGCTGGATGGTGGGCTTTTAGAAGCAGCATTGGATAAATTGGAAAATGAGTTCCGGCGGCTCCTGACTGAGAACAGTGTTCCACTTCCAATGCCATCGTCGCCTTCACTTGCTGACCAAGCATGCATTGCTCCATCACCTTTACCTGTAAATATTATACACAAGTTGCAAGCTATTCTTGGTAGATCAATTGCTAATAGTAGGCTTGACAAGTGCATATCAATTTATATTGAAGTCCGTGGTGCTAATGTTAGAGCAAGCTTACAGGCTCTTAATTTGGATTACCTTGAGATCTCAATATCTGAATTCAATGATGTGCAGAGCATAGAAGGGTATATAGCCCAGTGGGGAAAGCATTTAGAGTTTGCAGTGAAGCATTTGTTTGAGGCTGAGTATAAGCTTTGTAATGATGTATTTGAGAGGATTGCATTTGATGTGTGGATGGGCTGTTTTTCAAAGATAGCTGCTCAGGCTGGTATACTTGCATTTCTTCAATTTGGGAAGACTGTTACAGAGAGTAAGAAGGACCCCATTAAGCTTCTAAAGCTATTGGATATATTTGCATCTTTGAACAAATTGAGACTGGATTTCAATCGTCTTTTTGGCGGAGCAGCATGTGCTGAAATCCAGAACTTGACAAGAGATCTTATTAAGAGAGTGATTGATGGGGCAGCAGAGATTTTCTGGGAACTTCTGGTTCAGGTAGAGTTACAGAGACAAAGTCCTCCTCCTCTAGATGGGAATGTTCCTCGATTGGTGAGCTTCATTACTGATTACTGTAACAAACTGCTGGGGGATGACTATAAGCCAATATTGACACAAGTTCTGGTCATTCACCGGAGTTGGAAGCATCAGAGCTTTCAGGAGAAACTCCTTGTTAATGAAGTTTTAAACATAATGAAAGCCATTGAATTAAATTTGGAGACGTGGATCAAGGCTTATGATGATGCTATGTTGTCCAATTTTTTTGCTATGAACAACCACTGGCATCTGTACAAGCACTTGAAAGGAACAAAGGTTGGGGATCTCTTGGGGGATAATTGGTTGAAAGAACATGAACAGTACAAGGACTATTACTCCACTACCTTCCTGAGGGATACCTGGGGAAAGCTTCCTGGTCATTTGAGTAGGGAAGGGTTGATTCTGTTTTCAGGAGGTCGTGCCACTGCTCGTGATCTTGTAAAGAAAAGGTTAAAAAAGTTCAACGAGGTTTTTGATGAGATGCATACAAAGCAGTCAGGATGGGTTATGCCGGAGCGCGATCTAAGGGATAAGACATGTCAGCTTATAGTGCAAGCTGTGGTGCCCGTTTATCGGAGTTACATGCAAAACTATGGTCCCTTGGTTGAGCAAGACACAAGCTCCACCAAATATGCGAGGTACACAGTGCAGAAGCTGGAGGAAATGTTATCGTGTCTATATCAGCCTAGGCCGCTAAGATACGGCAGTTTGAAAGGGCGACAATTTAGTGGGAAATTTGGCAGTGCAATAAAGGATATTCGCCGTACAACGTCTTCGGTTATGTGATTGTTTTAAAAAACTAAATGTGCATTTATCTTTGCTTCCCCTCATTGGACATGGCTGGCTGTTGTATATAATTTCCCTCTTAGCCCTGCAATGAATTATCTAGCCATTTCTTCTTCATATCAAATTCTCAGAAGGAAGTCTCTGCCCGTTGCTCTTCAATTCTTCCCTGATGCATATCCATGAAAATGGAATTTTGTTTATCTTCTGAGATGAAGAACTGAATATTGTCTCCCCAGAGGATTCTGAAAGAGCTGCGCTACCTCCAAAGAGTACCATATAATTATGATTAATAGGTATGAACCTACCTGATCAGGTCCATCGGTCATACTCCAGGCTAAGGTAATTTATATGTCTTCATCTTCACCTTTTGAGTTGCCTTGTAGCGGCAGGATCATTGTAGTCTGCTAGATTTCTTGTACAATTTATTTGTTGTTATACATGGATTTAGAGGTCTAGATGAACGGATTTTTTTCCTAATCAGGATCAGAGGGGGAAATTTTGTAATGTAGAACTTATGAATTACTCGGGCAATGGATTAATGGAAGAGTAAGGAAAATAAGTTACCTTTCTTTGTGTTAATATTCTTTTCTCAATCGAATTTATATCTACTAAGTTCAAATTTTACTTTACTTTGTGTTTTAATATTCTTTTTTCAATCAAATTTATGT
This sequence comes from Saraca asoca, assembly GCA_026873985.1. NCBI lineage: Eukaryota > Viridiplantae > Streptophyta > Magnoliopsida > Fabales > Fabaceae > Saraca > Saraca asoca. Next base: position 6,123 of record JANHAO010014184.1, on the reverse strand, counting down.
CTACCGAGTTCAAATTTTCTGATCTTTGTTCAACTTACATCCATTCAAGCTTCTGGTGGCGGTTCTTTGATCTCCTTTTTGTTGTAATCTGTAAGAATGAAAGACTCTATTTGGTTTTAAAATTGAATTTGGTTAAAAAATTACAAAAATATAAAAATTTATTACAAAAGTTATAAGAGTATATATTGTTACATTTTTTTTTAAATTGAATTTGAAGGGCATTTCAGGCATTGGTGATTATTGGCAAGCAGAGGAGCATGATTGGCTAGAGCTGACAAAGTGATTTAAAACCTGAAGAAGCCCAGCAGGTGTATCGGTTCATGCTGTTGTCACAGTTGGGATAGTGATGTCTCATTTTTGGAATTTAATTACTGACCATCTTCTTTCTGAAGAAGCTGCCTGCCCCGTGAAAGATGAAAATCAATCAACCCAAGTGCCAATTTAGTTCTCTGAATCTAAACCCAAACGCCCATTAAACAAATTGCAATTTCATTCTTGAAAAATTATAATATAAATAACAAAATTTAAATAATATCAATATGTTTTTGGTTAAAAAACAGCATAACAATATTTTACAATATGGAAAGAGTATATAAAAAAAAAGTCAAATTGAAACATAAGGTGGAATATGCCAAGTTTATCAAGAAATGCTTATATATTCTATTTATAATATTTATCTTTATTCTCATTCAATAAAAATTATCAATTTTATTATTTATATATTAATTTTATATAATTTATATATATATTAAAAATTGTAGTTTTTTTAAAAATAATTTCATGTTATGATGGAAATATACAACAGTTATTGTATTGTTGAAGGACCTTATTTAACATGCCTCATCCATTTCATTTATTGATTTTGTGCATTGCATTGCATTTCATGATTGATTAATTAATTACTTCATCCAAAGAGAAAAGGTAGTTGGATAGGGTAGGTCTGCATCTCACCATGAGTGTTTGAGCAACCACTGGTCTCTTCTCATGTTGACCAATTTTCCTTTCTCACAATCACATTATTTATTAATTTTTCCATCACAATATTTTCTTTGTTTTTCATTATAAAATTCCTTCTTTGGAATATCTGTCTGCCAATAAGGAGGAAAGTCCCACTCAATTCAAGCTACCATATAGATCAACATAACCATTTAAAAAAAATATTATTGTATTTATTTTAATTCATTCCAAAAAATTATTAAATTTATCAAGTCATTAAAATTGAAATTAGAAAGTGAATGTAATAAATGAAATAAATCTAAAACAAATATTGTTCTGAACATCACATGTCTTTATTGCTCAGCATGTGTTATGTTAAACTGTTACATCACCTACTTTCTTATGGTTGTTTCTCATAAGTGACATAGAACATAAATACATAATCCTTTGATCTTTCAACACATACCCATAAAAGATAGCTAATTTAATAATGAGATAAGATAATTATCAACTAGTTGGGATATATTAATTAATAACTAGATAATGGCATTATTAGGGTTCAACCATGATTTGGATCAAATAATTATATTACTAGTAATGTTTAATCACCTAATCAATTTGACTTTGATACATACCTTATCACATTGTCCATCCAACAACTAACTCAAAGTCACATCACCCAATAAATATTCTGTTTGCTATCATATATCTTTTGCTTCGATACTTTACTTCCTTTCTTTTATATATATATATATATATTGATGTACACATACATATATTTTAATCCAAAATATGGTAGCCATGAACTATCATTCCATTAATTCTTTACTATTTTGATGGAGTTGTAAGGGATCATGAAAAGAAATTGAAGGCTACCTTTACCATTCTCTATTGTAAGGCTCACATATTGATGATTTGCTTAGAAGTAAAGAAAATTATAAAAAAAAAAAAGGACTTATTTTCATATTTCCATCCATTTTTTAAAAAATATATTATTTTGTTTTCTTATTTTTTTTCCATAGTTTTATTATTACAAAGACTAGTCATAAAAAATATTGGTATAAATAAATAAGAAAATCCGATCTTACACATAAAATAAGAAAACCCAATTTGGTTTTTTTTCCTCAGAAGTTGATTATTTGATTATGAGCAAGTTAAATCAAGAGAAAGCAGAAAGTAAATGCAGCAAGTGGGGCGCTGGTGAAACAAGGGTCAATTACATTTGTGCTCTGCCATGCTAATATTTAAGTCCAAGTTCCCAGCCAGATTCAATGTACTTCACAATAAATCATTAAAAAAATGAAAAATGGTTCCATTAAAACACCATTTTTTTCTCTTAAGAAAATATTTGCTGTCGATTTAGCAATCTGGTAAGACCATATATTAATTGGGTATCAGTCTTCAAACACATTTTTTTTATGTCATTAAAGTTAAGTCCAACACAGCAAACCCATCCAGTTTCATCATTTTTTCTGAAGGTAAATTTCATGATTTAAAAGGTTGGGTGTTTTTTCAATTGCATCATTTATTTCAAAACTTAAAATAAATAAATTAAACAAAAAAACAAATCTCAGAATAAAACCAATAGTTCAATAATAAAAATATCAAATACTTTAAAATTTTAAACTTCTCGCAAAATTATCCTTATGTAAAATACAGATTAAGTAAAAGTTTTTTCATATCTTATATATATATATATATATATATATATTTATCATAAACAACCTCTTCAGACAATAATAAATCTTCATTATTATTTTAAGATGGTACTACTTTTATTTCTCTTTGTAGTTTTATTAAATTTTTATAATTTAAGAATTTAAAATTAAATTTTTGTGCTTAAATTTCTAATTAGATATTTTCTTTTATTTTTTATTAAATTACATTGATAATTGCATATATGTACAATACTTTAATTATGTAACTTAAATAGTTAACCATTTGAATTTACATTTTAAGTGATAAATAGTATAAAAAATTATAATATTTTATAAATTATTTATTTTATAACGAAATTTGAAGTTATATATTTCTCAATTTATAAATTGTCAATAGATTATTACTTCATTTGTTAAATTACATATAAAAACTAATAAAAAATTAATAAGAGATATCTAACTAAAATAAAAATAAACACATAAATCTAATTTCAAGCTTTTTAATATACAAGCATCTCATTAAAACTACGAAAGAAAGGAGGCTTACAGTTTTTTGTCTCTCTCTTGCTCTCAAACTTTGGAACAATCAAATGAGAGATTGCTACATTCCACGAAAATAGTAGGGCAATATTGGAATTATGACCCCTCCAAAACAATTGCCTTTTTGTTGTATGAGATACAACATAATTTGCCACCTTTAATATTTGACACGTTGATTATAATTCTACTGACCAAGTTAAAATAACTTGTAAAATTGGACCTTTGGTTTATTAGCTAGGGAAGAGTGAGAAGCCAAGTTTTTCTTTCTTTTTTTTTTAAATTGTAAATTGTTTTGATTAAATTTTGAGGATATTTGATAAATATATTTTTAACTAATTTTTAATTAATTTGAAGGATTTTAATTATTTAATTAAATAAAATAACTATTTAAATATTTAATAAATAATTATTTGAATTAATTTTTAAATTCTTAAAATGTTTATTTTAAAAAATTAAAAAATTCAACTTTTTCAATTAAATATTTAACATGTAAAAAATATTATTATCCCCATTTTTTATTATCAATTTATAAGAAATAAGAATATCAATAAAGACAACAATAACAATTCTTAATAATAATAATTTTTGTATATAAATTATCCATTTCTTAATAAAAAATATAATAAATTATAACCATTTATTTATAATAAATAATAGATTATAATTATTTATTTCTCAAAATAAATTTAATAAATATAATAAGTAATAATTATTTATTTTTTAAAAAAATGATAAATATAATAATTTATAATTATATTTATTAAAGAAAATTTTAATAAATAATAAGTTAAAATGATCTATTTTTAGAAAAAATTTTGATAAATAATACAGTCAAATATGAAATATTATTAAAGTAAAAGAATATTCAAATGAATAATATAATATACTCATATCTTTATTTATCATTTTATATATAAATAATTGAGTTTACTACATATCTTTATAAAAATAATTAATGTTATCAATTAGTTAAATAAACAAATACAATCAACTATTAACTAACCTTTAATACAATCAACTGATTGTCAAACAAGGCTTGAGTCAAAATTATTTTATCATCCCCATCAATTTTGACAACTTGAAAAATTAAATATAGGGCTTAGAATTAATACTCATAATTCACTTAATTAATTATTTTATTAAATTATATGATTTTTATAAGTTTTTTAAGAGAGAATTATAATATTATTGTATATTAATTTATCATGCATTATTTTTTCGCATATAATTTTGTAATTTACTTTCAAGTAGTTAATTAATGTATATATAATTTAATTTCTATTAATTATATAACTTAAAAACTATGTGTGAAAAATAATATGATAAATTAATATATAATAATAATATAATTTTTATTAGAAAGATAAACATAATTTAATAAAATCATTAATTAAGTAAATTATAAATATTAATTCTAAATTATGTATGATTTAAAATTTTAAGTCAAATTTAAAAGGGAATATTATATATATAATATGATGTGTCTGGGAGAGCTTATTTACAGCTTATTTGAGCTTATCTTATCACATAAGCACTTTAGATAAAAAATATTAGGTGTTTATTTAAACTTATGAAAATAGCTTATGACCCTTCTATAAGCCCATTTTAGCTTATTTCAATAAGTTTCATAGAGAAGCTTATCAAAAAAAGCTTATACGGAAGTCATATGACTAGTATTTTATGGACAAAAGTATCCTTCTACAATTATAAAAATTCCTTTCAAATGTCCCTCATTTTTTCTAAGGCTTGTTTCCTCTTCTGCTCCTGCTGTACCGTGAGGAGAACATCAGACTTTTTCGTGCTCCTCTCTCACCAACATAGGGGTGTTAAACGGATAGGTCAAGCTGTATTGGGCCCAAATCCATTCAGATCGGGCCTAAGCCCGTTTAGGCCCGCATAAAAAAAACCTAAAGGAGCTTAGGCCTGCATCAAAATGGGCCCGTGGATTGTTGGTCCGATCTGGCCCATTCATAGATCGGACCGGCCCGTGGGCTAGCCCATTTTGTAAAGAAAATGGGAAAAATTATGTTTTAGCCCCCAGACTTCTCATCGCCTTTTACAAAAACTCACCAGAATGAAAACTTTTTAATTTAATTCTTACGAAGTTTTCATTTTAGTCCTGATCCGTTTAAGCCCGTAGACCTGTCCGTATCCGTGCGGATTCGGTCTACTTGGACTACAGTCCGTCGAATTTGGCCCGTTTAGGCCCGTTTTCAAATGGGCCTAACTTTAACATGTCCAGTTCGCTCTGGCCCGTGGGCCTTAGGCCTGTTTAACACCTGTACATCAACATTCATCTAGTAGGTTTTGCAATGTGTAAAAATTCTCCAACATTATCGGCCCAAACCTCCATTTTTTTCCCTTTGAAATTTCCCCAATTACAAGTCCTAGCAGAGCTTGTCTCTACCGTTATTGAAGTGATTGACCCACCAATTTGCTATTCATCAACAAATTCGTCATCAGGAAATCATTTGGTGCGTTCAATCCTTCATCCTTAACAATTAGAGAAGAGAGACACCAAGTATAAGTGGATTAAGAAAGGAAGAATTTTGGGACACAAATTCATTTAGTTTTTTAGTTTTTTGGTTTATTTTCTTTGATTTCCAATCACCAATTGTGAATTCATGCTTTTTGAATTGTTGGTTTGCTAGATTACCTAAACTTTTTCTTACTAATTTCTTAGTTGCTTCAACTTTTTCTACTTCTGTAATAATATTTTTTATTGGACCTGAAATTTTGTAAAAAAATAAAAATAAAAATAAAAATAAAAATTAGAGCTTTCAAATCGATTGAAACTATCACAATCCGTTATAAATCATCTAATGCGATTTGTTTGGGGTCCACCACCCAGGTTATTTGGCTTCGATTGGCCTATTTGGGTTGTTGGGTAAAATTGATTAGAGACAAATGGAGTTTAAAGCTGGTCCTACTTGATTGATGCACATCCATGATAAAAAGAAAAAAAATCAATTCATAAATAATAGAACGA
>JANHAO010014183.1:0-15476 GCA_026873985.1 Saraca asoca | reverse complement strand
GATATTCAAAATAAGAATATAATTACCTAAAATTTAATTAATTATATTTAATTACATCACATATTTATTATTTATTTACTTATTTATTTTTTACTTATATTAAATTAATGGACGTAGGTTAAATATGTAATAATATATGAGTTTTTTTATTCCCTTTTAACTTTGTAGAAAAAGAGCAAACATTAAAAATAGTATAATATTATAAAAAAATATTGATAAATAAAAAGGGCTTGAGTTTTTTCTTCATAGATTATCTTTTCAAATAATTTGGTGCTTATATTGATTAATTGGGAGTGGATTGTCAATTAATTAAAATAAAAGGAATAAATTTGAAAAAAATAATTGAAAGCTCTATTTTAATAAGCTAAACATTACTTTGAGTAGCTTCTTAAAAAAGAACTTTTTTTTTTCTAAAAAGTTAGTGCATCAAATACCTCTAAAATAGGAAAAAAAATTGTTTAATCAAGTCAAGAAGCTAAAAGCTAATTTTTTGACACGCCAAAACACACACTGTATAAGAGAATAAGGACTAGTTTTTCAGCTTTTCACTTTAGTGATTGAGCTTTCAATGGGATTAAATTGTAATTTTCAGATAAAATGTTGATTTTTTTTCTTTTTTACAGAATGAAAATTGAAAATCAATAAAAATGGAGTCCTAAGCTGCATTGTATATTGAGAAGAGAAAAAATAATATTATTTTATTTATCTTTTTTTAGATTCTTATTTGATAAAAACACAACATCATCTTTCCTTTTAATATTAATGAGTTTATGTATTTTTTAAATTTATATATTTTTTCATACTATTATTTAATGTCAAGATGGTAATTCCTTTTGGCCTTATCGTCATTTTCATTATTAGTTTAATAAGTTGATTAACAATGTGAATCAATTGACTCAAATTAAGTATTGAGTGATGAAATAAAAAAAAATTATTTTTGATAAAATTGAGAAAATCAATATCTTTAAAAAAAATGAAACTATTAAATTATTCTTTTATTAACCTTTTAGGCAATTAAAATTTTAGCTAGGAATATGATAGATTATTCACTCAAAGTAAGGACATGTTACTTTTTTTTTTTAAAGAGTATATAATGATATTTACTGTTGATTTAAACCTTGAGATCCTTAGTAGGAAATTTGGGACCTAAGACCTGAGTATTAAAAAACAATGAACCATGATAGCTGAGTTAAGAGAAGCTTTAATAATTGAATGTTAGATATTTATATTTCTAGAAGTGAGCGAAATAGGCAGAAAATAATAGGTATTCAACAATTAAGACCCTTAATTATTAACTAAAAAAAAGTTTCTATATTCAATATTATTTTAGTTTGATATTGTCTTCAGGGATATGTGTTTCGTGAAATTTTTATCATATTTTTAAAAATATTTTATGACAATATTAGATTGTTATTTTTACTTCAAAAATTATAAAAAATTATTCAGAAATATTTTTAATATAATATTTTCTTAAAATATTCTCATTTGAGGATGTGGGTATTTTATATTTCCATATTGTGAGAATGTTTTAATCATGTAAAAAAATAGTTTACTCACTATTTCATTAATGTATTATTATCTCAGCTCACCATTATCTATCATTATTGATCATCGTCTATTATTATCTATCGCTATTAATCACTATTCATTATAACTTACCGTCATTGATCTCTACTTATCACTTCTACTGCTATTAACCTTACTACCATTTATCGTTGTTTATTATTGTCTACTACTATTTATTGTTGTTGATCACCATGCATCACTACATATCTTTGTTGACCATTACGTACCACCATCTATTATTTTTAACCATCATCGATCATCATTAATCGATCAATTTTTTGGTGTTAATTGATCAATTTTCTGATATTTATCACTTAATTCTCAATTAAGATATTTTTAATAATTTAATAATATTTTAAATATACAAATATAAATTAATTAAAATATAATATTATAATATTTATAAAATTTTTCAACTAAATCAAACATAATAATATAATATTTTTTTAATAATTATTAAGATTTCTAGAAATAGACTATTCAAACAACCATAAATGCCGCGGGATGCTTTACAAGGAAGCGCAATGTTTTAGTTATTTCTTCTTGCGCGGGTTCAAGGTTGTCTTTTCTTCCACCCTTTGCATCAAAAGTTGAAAGTCAACTGTATATAGACGTTCAATTTAGCAAGAAAAAAATATGGGATAGTTAGTATATTGAAATTAACCTCATAGCCGTGCATTTGCATGAGATTTTTATAATTTAATAAATAAGACTATATTTATAAAAAAATTAGTCTTTTAATAAAAATATGATTATAGTTAAATGTTTATATAAATAAAATTTAATTTTAAACTATACATGAATACAATAATTTAGAAAACAGATGAAATAAATTAGTATTACATATGTTTTAATAAAATATTGAATTAAAATTACTTATTTTATTATTTTGACTATCGTAATTAAAAAATTAACAAATACTTTATTCCTAACCTCAACCCATAATCTCTTCAACAAATTTCAACTTCTACAGTGAATATAATTTTAATTAAAATATATAAAATTGGATATGTGAAAATATCTTATTAAAATATCTACTATCATAAAAGATTAAGACATAAGTTATATAAAATAATAGTGAATCCAAATTTAACATCAATATTTTTAAGTGTTTTATGCATGTATATATAGTTAGATTCATATAAAAGAGGATCATAATTATAATCCAAGATCTAATTATATTATATCATCTTTTTTTAGTTAAACAATGTCAATTAAATAACAAATTTAAGTTAGTATTTGTTGATGGCAAAAACCAGTCAACACCCGAAACTGCAAGTGCGTTTAAGAGCAAGTAGAAAAAAGGAGAGAAATAGGAGGAATAATGAACACTATAAGCTTTTTATCGTGGTTCGACAAAAGTCGATGTGACCCCTACATTTATGGTGATTTGTATTACCTTTATACGGTGGTTTCTCTATGTTTTCAGCAGAGCAACAATATACAAGCTCTCTTTTTATTTCAGAAGAGTTTCTGCATATGTATTTCACTATATCTATTACAATGGTTTCTCCTCCTATTTATAGAGGTGGTGAGAGTTGTAAATGTAATTTGATAAATTATAAATATTATGATTTCTGCCATTGTGGGCAATAAATGATTGATGGGTAATGAATGCTTGGCAATTAATATTTGGCATTTCACTGTTGATTTTTGGAGGCTGATGTGTCGGTTTGGAGGTTGACTTATCGATTAGGAGAATGTGCCTCTGGGTGCTGACTAGACTTTAGCATTCCGTACCCAATGCTTGAGGTAGCTCGCTTGGCAGTCCAAGCTCATGCTGGGCAATCTGCTGGCTATGTTGGTCGGTCTCGTGATTAGGTCCAAATGAGTCTTTAGGAAGATGACTGGGGTGGCACACTTCACTTGACGAGCTAGAGCATGTATGGTTTGCTGCATGATATTATAAAGCGTGAATGGCCTACTACATATGATTCGCATGGGAAACTCCTCTTTGAGGACTCTGAAAATTCTTTCATAACCTTCTCATGGTGCTAACAAGTTTAGCTCCTCTTTTTTTCCTCTTTTGTCCTCTGGCAAGCTAACCATTCAATTTTTGCAAGCACCGAGGAGTTGCAAGGCTGAGGGAGGAGCTTTCAACTCAGGAGAAGGAGATGAAAGAGGAGCTAGAATTGTCTGGCCTTACGGCTTGTTAGAATTCAGTCCTTCCAACTGTATTCTTTTACCTCCTTGCATGGTGGCTTGATAAAGCTGAAGGATGCTTTTCTTACTTAAGAGGATTAGGGGGAATTTGAACAGTCGCTCTGCTTGCCTCAAATGTTGTTTCTCCCACTCCAAGCACCTCAGAGGATGCTCAAGTTGGATAAGTCATTAGCTCGGGCGAAGGAAGGGTTGGAACAGTTTAGTTTGCTTATTAATCCCGTGACTCATTGGAATTTAGCCCTTTGTCAGTCAGCTGTGGGGCTGCTTCTACTCATAGGATCTGGCTCTTAAAAAGAGGTAGTTCCTCCCATGTATTATAACTATAGGCTTATTCTGGTCTTTATACTTTGAATTTTCTTATGTAAACTTTCTTTGTTGGAAGAGGTTTTGTAATGAAACTTTGCTTTTTATTCTTGTTCTTCCCAAGCACATCATATTAGCAATTTAATTAGTTGCAACTGGCATCAAATTCCTACAAACCATAACTCGATGAGCATTAGATAAAGTGAGTGCTTGGTGGGTCAATCGACCTCAGATAACATAAATAGAATTTATGTAAATGGGCTTGAGCCGATAAATCATGATTCAAAAGGACATATGCCATTTCAAATGACCAATCAATCATATTAGCCTATTTTAATCGGCAATGAAATCGAGCACCAACGTGCCTTCATTAGTCACGAGTTTGAGCATCAGGGTGCTTAAGTTGGTAACAAGTTTAAGCACTAGAATGCTTAAGCACCTAAGTTAGCACAAGATTAGGTGCCTTGATAGGTCACATGGATGTGCCTTGGCTTACATTTCTTTAATGCAGAGTCTTGGTAGGTTGTATGGATGTGCCCTAATTTGCGTAAGAGTTTGGTCCCTAGGTAGGTCACACAGATATGCCTCAGCTAGCACTTCTTGGACACGGGGTCTCAGTAGGTCACACGAATACGCCTCAACTAGCACTTCTTGGATGTGGAGTCTCGATAGGTTGCATGGATGCGCCTTTGGTCCGCACAAGAGTTTGGTGCCTAGGTAGGTCGCACGGATGCACCTCAACTAGCACTTCTTAGATGCAGGGTCTCGGTAGGTTGCACAAATGTGCCTTTTGTCTGCGCAAGAGTTTGGTACCTAGGTAGGTCACACGGATGCACCTCAGCTAGCACTTCTTAGATGCAGGGTCTTGGTAGGTTGCACGGATGTGCCTTTTCTCCATGCAAGAGTTTGGTGCTTAGGTAGGTCACCTGATATGCCTCAACTAGAACTTCTTGGACGTGGAGTGAATTAGGGGCTATAGCCCATTACTCGCTATTTGCAATTTTACGGGCCATTTGATACACTTTTGTTGACTTTTTTTTGGGATTCTTGGGCTCATACGCTATTCAATGTAATCATTTTTGCCTCAGTAAGTGTCTCTGCCTAGCTGGTGATAACATACAGTTAGCGCTTGCCTAGCTGGTGATAATATACAGTTGGCGCTTGGCAGAACGTCAAATCGTGGGTATATGATGGGTTCCCACATCTAACAGCGAGGCTTCGCGTAATAAATCATGAGGAGATCTCTTTCCCTCTTTCCATATTCCCATTTGAAATTTGAAGCTCTTTAGGCTTCTTCTTCTTCCTCTCTGTTGAGCCAGTCGTCCGCTCATTTTCATCCATTATTGTTGGCATTACTCCAGCCTACCAAACTTGTGATTCAAGTTCTGTTTTCTGAAAGCCATTTCTGCACACTTCTCAAACCTTCTTCCCCAATTGAAATGGTAAGTTCTCTCCCTTTAATCTTTGGTTTTTGTATGTTGTTGTTTCATGGTTTGTGTGAAGCTTGTTTGCATAGTTGAAAAAATTTGAATGCTAGTTGAAGTTGTTTGCTTATGCATCTTCTTTATGTCTGGTCTAGTTCTTTTATTTGATTCATTAGTGGACTCTAGGGTTTTTTATTGGCATTTTGAATTTTGCATCAGTTTTCTAGGTTCTAGCTTCCTAATAATTGAGTCCTTCTCAACTTTTAGAATCTAGGCTTTAGATGTGGTGACTTGAGGCATGTGTGTGGCCTACCATACAAGAAATTGTTAGCCTTAGTTTTCTTGGTATGGTTTGCTTTCAGTGACCTGACCACCCCTTATTTCTATGTAGATGGCATATCAGTCACCAAATAGGGAGCAATGAGGAACCTGAATCTCCAAACCCAAGTGTGGAACTGGTGCGACATATTAGTGAAGTGACCTCGAGGAGTGGTGAGATCGCTGGAGAGTTCAGTGCTTATCTTGACCCCGTTGGAAACTCGGAGGCCACTACCAATCAGTGACCTTCAAATTGTCTGTTGTTCAATTTGCATGTTTTAACCGTTTGCTTTTGTGAGCTCTAGACAACGATTTAGACATTTCGGTTCCCTAGAAAGTGTTGCATCATGGAGCCCTCCCCAACCGATTATGCCACATATCCACCTCAGGGATTCATTGCCATTAGTTACCAGTACCTTGCCACTGGGCTTAGGCTCTCGGTGCACTCGTATATTGTTAACTTCCTAAATAAAATTAAAATTTGCCCCGTTCTAGCTTACCTTGAACTCTTATGCCTAGCTCACTTCCCTAGCATTAATATATTTGAGGAACAATCTCCCATTACCATCGACCGAGGTTCTATGTTACTTGTACAGCATTAGGAGTGCAGGCTTGCTAGATGGGATCTATTATCTCTCCGTTTGACCAATTGAGCATAAGAAAGTCTTGTCGTAAGGTGACACCAAAGGGAAATCCAACGTGGGAAATTACAAAATCCATTGGTTTTACATATCCTGCCCATCCCTGTGCGACCTTAAAAATTTCAGTTTCATCCATACTCCTAATAAGCAAGCTGGGGATGTGCAAGTTTGATAACTTGTTCACATTAGTTTCTCTTATTCTAACATTTATTTTTGCAAATGGAATCAGAAAGAAGCCAACTCTTGAAGCTAAGGAACTAAGGGTTCTGGATCAGTTTGCTGCTTCAGACAATCTGCAGAATGACTTTCATTTTGATAAGAGTCTTCTGTGCTCCTATAAACTTGTTCCGGCTATAAGTACTAAGTTTACTAGAACGATAGGAGTTCTTCAGGCTAAGGAGATCGACCCTGTAAACTTCAAAGATTACGAGAACATAATGAAGCTCATCCTTAGGAGGCCACCACTTAATTCTAATGAAGAGACCTCACTAACTCACGACACTGTAATACCTTTTGCTATTAAAACCCAACTTTAGCCTTGATAGCAACACTTTCATAGGAGTCGATTCCTTCTTTGCACCTTAAGATGGTTGTCGTAGCTGAGGTCACCTCCCCCTCTAAGCCCCTACCAAAAAATAAAAGAGGGAAAGGGGAAGAAGAAAGTGGTTGCACCTCAAGTGGCACCAGATATTGAAGCTGAAGAGTAGCCCACTGAGCTCAACTTGAAGATAAAGGAATACTTGGAATGCCTTCTGGATGACGTTGGTGTGATCCTAGGGCCTTACAAGATGGCCAATGTATTGGAGTCAGAGGATTAGTCCCTCGAGGGGTTGGTAAGCTATGTATCTCATCATAGCCTACTAGTGAGTTGGAACTTTTTATCCTGGTTCTTTTGCTTTTTTCGTAATCTAACTTGATCATTCTGTTCTTCAGAACTTACTGACACTGATGAAGCTGCACAAGGTGCTCCGAGCTCAAGCTAAAGAGAAGGTAAGTCTTGTAGATGACCTGTCTGCGGTCACCGCTAAAGTGTTGGAATTGAGGGAGAAAAACAAGGACGCTGAGGTTGTGCTATCTCATGTAATGGAAGATTGTAAGGCTATTGCATTGAGTCTTAGCATGACAATCAATGATTTGATGAAAGTAAGGATCGACCTAAATTTGGCTTTGTAATAGGCTGAACTTGTTGCAAAGCGAGGTGAAATAGTGGAACAACAAGCTATAGCAGCTGAGCATCGAGCTAGAGAGGCAAAGCTGCGAGTTGAGGTCATTGTGAAGGAGCTCGTGGTGGCTAGGGAGGAAGGCACTAAGGTTAAAGTAGAGACTACCTCACTAGTTACGAAGGTGGCAGAGAAAGTAGAGTTTGAAACTAGCTCCTCTTTCTTTTAAACCTTATGGGAGCAACATCTAGAGATAAATTTCTCCTTTTTGGAAACGAGGCCCTTGAGGCTGTTGAACGCTTCAAGAAGAGGGCAGCTAAGGTTAGATCTTCCAAGAAGGGGATAAACTATGGTGCTAAAGTTCCTCCTGTCGAGATTGCCATTGAAAGGGAGAGTAGTTCTCAAGTCATGGAAGTTATTGGTGACCAGTCGTGGACATCCCTGCTGCTTCTCTTGTTGACCCTTTGCCCTAAGTAGGCCTAGCTCTTAAGGACCCAGTTTCTTAGGCTATAAATTTTGTAACTTTGTATTTCCTTTTTTGAACTTTGTATCAAATCTTCAAGCTTTGTACAAATTTACTTTGTTAAAGAGAACATAATGAACTTCTACAACGTTGTTTGTTTCTTCTCATTTTCCATACTCGAACAAGTAACTTAATAAATTTATGTGGGGACGAGTGCTTAGCAGGTTGCACTAAAGCCAATAATCTTCATCTGATACATTGTTTGCTTCTCATGTAAAAGTTTATTGGGACTTTTATTCAGTAGTCAACAAATATAGATATAAAAAATCAAAGAATCACTTAAACACTCCCACTTATTCATGAATAATTTTTTACAAAGTTGTGGTCTTTATTAATAGTAATGGTGAAAATGCTCAGCATTCCAAGCTTGAGAAAATTCTATCCCATTCATATCGGCCAAGTGGTAAGCTCCGTTGCCAATAACTTTCTTGATAAGGAACGAGCCTTCCTAGTTCAGTCCAAGGGTCCCTTCATTGACTTTACGTGCTCCTAGGAGGATAAGATGCAGAACAAGGTCACCAAGCTTATAGCTTCAAGCTCGAACCATCCAGTTATAGTACCTCGTGACCCATTGCTGGTAGGTTGCGACCTTGAGATGAGCTCTTTCTTTCATTTCTTCTATAAAATCCAGATTCACGATGAGCAGTTGGTCATTATCTTTTAGGTTGAAAGTGATCCTTCACTACAACACTACCTTGAGTTCTACTGGGATCATCTTTTCAAATCTGTATACCATCAAGAAAGGAGTCTCTCCTGTAGTGTTACAAACCATGGTTTTGTAAGCCCAGAGCACCTTTTGTAACTCATCTATCCATGCTCCCTTCTTAGCTTCTAGCTTCGTCTTCAAGATTTGTTTAATGATCTTGTTAACAACTTCGACTTGCCTACTAGCCTACAAGTGGTCTAGGCTGATAAGCTTTTTGTGATCTTGAGGTTGTCATAGAATTTAATGAACTACTCACTATTGAATTAGGTCCCATTATCGGTTACAATCTGTTCGCGAACTCCAAATCTACAAATGATGTTATTCCATACGAATTTTTCAATCTTTCTAAAAGAAATCTCTACAAGCTACTTTACCTCTACCCATTTGGTAAAGTAATCTATAGCTAGGGCTATAGGAAGCGGTCCAATTAGGTCTATGCCTCAGATTGTAAAGGGCCATAGACTAACCATCTACTACAGGTAGGTTAGTGGAGCTCATGGGATCTTCACAAATTTTTGACACTTATCGCACCTTTTGACGAGATCGACAGCATCTTTCTTCATCATGGGCCAGTAGAATCCTTGTTGAAAAGCTTTTTGAGCCAGAGATAGCTTCCCAATATGATTTCTATAATGGCCTGCGTAGAACTCCTCTAAAATGGTGTCATAGTTGTTGCCATCGATGCATCTTAAAAGTGGGGTCATGAGCCCTTTCTTATATAGCACATCATTATAAATGCAATATCTGACCACTTGAGCTCGTAATCGCCATGCCTCAACCTTATCCTTTGGTAGTTTATCATTTTATAAATAATTAATGATTGGATGGCCTACTCGATGCTCAAGGATGAAAGGAACTTTACTGGGAGCACTCCTAGGAAGTCTACATCTTTGGTTGTAGCTAGACGAGCCAAAGCATTGGCATACTTGTTTTGGGCTTGTGGTATTTGGTTGAGCTTATATTGTTGAAAGGAGCTTAATAATTCTTTGACTTTTTAGAGGTAAATGGTCATTTTTTACCCTTGAGTTTGGCATTTTCCCCTTACATGATAGACAACAAGTTGTGAATCACTAAAGATCTTCAACCGTTCAAGTTGCACCTCCCTTGCCAATCGCAACCTAATTAACAGTGCTTCATACTCAGCCTCATTGTTGGTGGCCTGGAAATCAAATCTCAAAACGTAGAGGATTTTATGCCCTTCAAGACTAACGAGAAGTACCCTTGCCCTGGCCTTTCATTCACTTGACGACCCATCAACATACATTTCCCACCACAGAGCTTCAAAGGTCTCTACTTCTTCTTACATAGGCCTGGTGAACTCTACAATGAAGTCTGCTAGAGCTCGCCCTTTGATTGCCAGTCTAGGTTTATATTCGATATCAAACTGGGCCAGCTCAATTACCCATTTGAATAATCGACCTAAGGCATCCGTCTTTTGTAGAACTTGTCTAAAGAGGAACTATATAAGCACTTCTATTCTATGAACCTGAAAATAGGGTCGCAGCTCTCTTGATGCAACTACAAGGTAGCAGGTGAGTTTTTCCATGGGCAAATACCTTGTCTCAGAGTCCAGCAATTTCTTGCTTATGTAATAATAGGGAACTAGGCTCCACCATCTTCTCGCATTAAAGTTATACTAAGGGCACTCTGGGATACTCCCAAGTAAATTATTTGTTTCTCACCCTTCTTTGGCTTGGACAAGAGTGGAGCTCGTCCGAGATATTGTTTGAGCTGTTGGAAGGTGACCTTGATTTATTTTATCCACTCAAACTTCTTTGCCTTTTTCAGGATATCAAAGAAGGGAACACACTTATTTGTCACCTTAAAGATGAATCCACTGAGCGCTGTGACCTGGCCATTTAAGCTCTACATGTCTTTGTCTCCAGTGGGGGATCTCATGTTAAAGAGAGCTCTAATCTTCTCAGGATTTACTTTGATCCCCCTACTGTTTACTATAAATTCAAGGAACTTTTGCATCATGACACTGAATGCACATTTATGTTGGTTTAACTTCATTTAATACTTCCTCAAGATTTGAAATATTTCCCATAGGTCACGGGCATGGTTAGTGCCTTGCTCAGACTTTACCAACATGTCATCTACGTGCACCTTTATCATTTTTCCAATTTGATCTTTGAACATCAAGTTCACCAACTACTAATAAGTTACTCATATTTTCTGCCCAAAGGGATCTGATTGTATCTCGAGTAAGCATCCATGAAGCTGAGGAGTTGATGCCCTGCCATTACATCCACGAGCTGGTCAATTTTGGGTAGGGGGAAGCTATCCTTTAGGCATGCCTTATTGAGATCTATGAAGTGAATACAGGTTCTCCACTTCTTGTTATTTTTCTTGACTAACATAAGATTGGCTACCCAAGTCAAGTAATGGATTTCCTAGATAAACTTGTTAGCTAAAAGCTTATTCACCTCTTCCTTTAAAGCTACGAAGTATTCGACGGTCATGAGCCTTCATTTTTTACAGACTGGCTTATGGTGAGGGTCTATGTTTAATTTATGAGACATGACCTTTGGGTCAATTCCAGTCATGTCTTCATGATTCTAAGCGAAGATTTCAAGATTTGATTTAAGAAACTCAGTCAGCTCCATCTTTATATCTGGGGGAAAATTTCTTCCTAATTTGAGGCATCTTTCAACATCTGCCTCACTGACTCGAACATCCTTGAGTTCTTCTACTAGACCAGTCATCTTTTTAATATCTACTTGACAAGGGTCCAAGTTGTGGCTGACCCTACCCTAGCTCGCAAGTTACGGCTCTCCTTTAGAAACCACGTCAATCTTCTTCCCTTTTACCCCCATTTCAACTGCATTTTTGTAACATCGCCTGGCCATTTGTTGTTCTCCTTGTACACATCCAACTCTATTCGAAATTGGAAACTTGATGGTGAGCATTTTGGGCAATATAGCCGTATCTAGGTCAATCATCACCAGTCGCCCCAACAATACATTATACACTGATAGATAATTAATGATCAGGAAATCAATCAAGGTTGTGGCTTGGCAGTCTGAATCTCTGAGGATAATTGGAAGTCTAATTTGTCCCATGGGCATTATTGCATCTCCCGTGAAGCCAAAAAAAGTTCTGAAGAAGGCTAAAGTTGGTTAGAATTTATTCCTATCTAGTCAAAACATTGCTTGTACATCACATTTATCGAGTTGCCTATGTCAACCATGATTTTTCGCACCTTATTATTACTAATTCTAGCCTAGATAACCAATGCATCATTGTGTTGAGAATGTACTCCTCAAGAATCTTCGCTAGTAAAAGTGATGCAATTAGAGTTCATTCTGGCCTTTTTTGCTGGCCTTCCAACTTTATCGTGCTTTATAAGTAGAACATGTCTTGCCTTTCGCATATACCACTCATGTGACCTTTTTAATGTTATGGCAACATGTGGTCAACCATGAATGGTAAATATGGTTCTAACCAAGGATGCCTCCTCGTGGTCAGGGGTCTATTGACGCTGGTGTTAGGTTAGTTGTTAAGGCCATAGAGGTCATTATCCTAAGGATCGCACCATGTAATCCCTTAAGCGACATCTTTTAATAAGGTCCTCAATGGCATCTTTGAGTGCCCAGTAATCTAAAGTATTGTACCCAACTTCACTGTGATAGGCACAAAACTTATTCCTATTTTTTTGCTCAAAGGGAGCTTTTATGGGCCTGGGTCTCTTGAAGTCCCTGTTGTCCCTCTTTATAGTGAAAATTCTATCTGGGGTGTCTGATAGAATGTTGTAGCTATTGTAGCGACCCTAGCATAGTGGTTGTTCACCACTGGCCTTCTTTGCGACTTGACTATCAGAACTTTTTGACCTCCCTTGCTGCTTCTGCCATTATTCCTTTTCTTGCCCCGACTGGAACTACTTGACTCCTCTTTTTGATTGGGTTTCTTCATGGTGAAAGTCTCCTCCCACCTTATTTCTTTAGTTGCTTACTTGTAAAACTCACCCAGGTCTTTTATTAGAGACTTGTATATGCTTTAATAGAGCTTGTCGTCTTTACGAAGCCCAGTCGAAATGGCTATGAGCATGCTTTCATCTAAAAGGTTTTCTACATTGCAGACCTTGCATCTAAACTGAGTAATGTAATCCTTTAGTGAGTTATCTCTTCACTAAAAGACCGTCATGAGGTGGTAGAATGACACGAGCTGCCTCTTCAACACTTTATATTAATTGAGGAATCTCATTTGGCATTCATCTCGGCTACAGATGCTACTTGTAGGGAGACTCCTGAGCCACATCCTCAGTATATCATCGAGGGTGGTAAGGAAAATGTGACATTTGACTAGTGGGTTTGTAGTTTGGAGGTCAATTTGGACATTAAACGCATCCAAATGATTGTATAAGTCACTATCCCCATTGTGTGGTAGAATATTTGGGACTTTAAACCTTCAAGGAAGATGCTCTATTTCGATCTTCTGAGTGAACGATGTCCTCTCCTTGTAGCTATCTTAGCTGTTCTGAGCTATAGGTCTTTGCCTTAGCTGCTTCACCCTCTGGAGCAACTCTTTAACCACAGGGTCTTGAGTCTCAGACCGTCAACTAGTGGTTTGATGGCTTCTATCATCCTCCTAATCGTAGGAGTGGCAATCTGAGGTTTTATGCTTTCTGCTATGTCCATGACTCGGTGAACGACGATATGATCTGTACCCTTGGTTAGTCCTGCTCGAGCTTCTTTCATGATGCAAGCTCTGACATCACTGATCATCTCCTTGATCATTTTCATGGGCTCGATAGACTTCTGATCTCAACTATGAGTTGGATGAGTAGATTAAGCCAGCTCGCTGACGTTCTTCTCTATCAGGCTTCTCCTATTGAGCTCCTGCCTACTGAAATTCTTCTCCAGGTATAGCAACTTGAACTTGTCTTTGGACACCCAGGGCTTGCGCCTGAGTCAAGGTTCTAACCATATTAGCCAACTCCTTCACTATATTTTCAAGCACCTCCTGATGTTGGTGCCATGCTTGCACTATGTTAGGCCTAAAAGTGGCAGGTTGATGGGGAGTAAAAGGTGTCATGCCAACAGCAGCATTGGCTATAGGAGTAGTAGAAGCATCAGTAGTAGGGAAGACTGATCTTCCAGCTGGTAATGTTTCCCATTGTTGTTGCACATGACCTTCAGGTTAGCTAGTGGTAGCATTTGTGCTTCTGGTGGTTTTTCCTTTTGCCATTACAATTAAACAATAAACCAAAAAGAAAAAGAATAGAGGTTCAAGGTAACCATGAGATCGAAGGTTCGAGCCCTCCTTCTAGCACCAAAATGTTAATGGTAAAAATTAGTCAATACCCGAAACTGCAAGTGCATTTAAGAGCAAGTAGAAAAAATGATAGAAATAAAGGGAACAATGAACAATAGAAGCTTTTTATCGTGGTTCGACAAAAGTTAGTGTGACCCCTACGTCCACGATGATTTGTATTGCCTTTATATGATGGTTTCTCTATGTTTTCAGCAGAGCAATAATATACAAGCTCTCTTTTTATTTCAGTAGAGTTTCTGCATATGTATTTCACTATATATGTTACAATGGTTTCTCCTCCTATTTATAGATGTGGTAAGGGTTACAAGTATAATTTGATAAATTATAAATATTATGATTTTTGTCGTCGTGGGCAATAAATGCTTGACAGGTAATGAATGCTTGACAATTAATGTTTGGCATTTCACTATCGATTTTTGGAGGCTGATAAGTTAGTTTGAGGGCTAACTTGTTAGTTAGGAGAATGTGCCTCTGGGTGTTGACTAGACCTTGGCATTTTGTACCCAATGCTTAAAGTAGTTTGCTTGGCAGTCGGAGCTCATGTTGGGCAATCTATTGGCTATGTTGGTCGATCTTGTGATCAGGTCCAAATGAGTCTCTAGAAAGATGAATAGGGCGGCACACTTCACTTGATAAGCTGTAGTCCATCCTGAACGAGTTAGAATTTCCATCTTAGTCTCGTCTCGTATCCTAAACTCACAGTTGGTGAGTCGGTGTCTTTATCAAGGGACCTCGATTGTTGGGTGATCTCAACCCTTTCTGGTAGGGCTTGTCTCTTATTGGGCCTCGGCCAGCCCATTTGGCATTATCCAAAAAATTTCCATAACCGTATTTCATTTATGAAATAACTTTTCTACAAATTATCATAAAAATAGGTGAATGAAGTAAATTGTAAATGATATATACTATATACTATCTATTATATTAGATATACCATTGCAATGCATTAATTTAACCCTTTGCATGCCTCCCTGAATGAGTTTGCTAAACTTACTTTCACACAGCAAATGAACAAGAAGAGTTCCATGCTGCATTTTAATATTTACGATTTTTTCTTGCTACTCCATTTTGATTTGTTTGTCTTCCTTTTAAAAATTTCTATTTCATAATTCAACTTCCATAACATTAATTTATAGTTTTCAGATTTTACATAATATACTAATTAATTTGATTAACTATTATTAGTATAGAGAAATTTTAATTATTTTAACTCAAAAGTACCTCATTGTTAGTTTAGATGGATGCCCTACACCAATTTGATTGGACCCTATTGCATCTATGACGAAACATTCTATGGATTTGGATATTAGAGGTTGATTATTCATCTTATGTTGCATTCATTGTGCATTGCATACTTAAGATGAAGTCCATGGTGAGAAGTTAACTCATTCAATC
>JANHAO010014182.1:0-15453 GCA_026873985.1 Saraca asoca | reverse complement strand
TGTTGTTACTTCACCATCCAACATTCACTGTCATCATTAATGGTCGTATAATAGTCCAATAGAACTTTCCTTTTTAGGTTCGATGATATTTTGCAAATATTATAGATAAGAATCGGAATATTTCTATAAAAAAAATAAGTTCATAAAAATAAGTCACGATTGATATTATTTTTATAGTTTATTTGGAAGTAAGAGGAGAGGGAATGGTAGACAACAACAAAAGAATAAAAGACAAGTCCTATAAAAAAAACTTATGCAATTTCTGATGAAAATTCAATCAAAATTGGAAAGGTCCTTAGTTACTGATCATTATAATCCATCGAAAAATATATTGTATATTAAAGTCCACCAAAAATAAGGCATGAATTTTAAAAAAATATATATATATGTCTTGCTATTTCTGATGAATTTTAATGTATGATAGATTTTTGACGAAAAAATCTGTTGAAAATTACATAAACTTTTACCCTATGATTTGCCTCTCATTCTCCTTTTTTTTTTTTTTTTGCTTAGACACTAAGGTTAATACATTTTTTTAATTATTAGCTAATTAATTATTAATAATTTTTTATACTATTAGAGTTAATTTTTAATTATTAGTTGTATTTTCTTGTATATTTGAACTAGGATTAACTAATTATAACTGTTGAGTTATATTTAGGAATTATATATATTTTGAATTAGATTTTGTAGGATTAAATAGTTAGATGACATACTTAATAGTATTGTTGATATTACTTTAGGAATTATGCATATTTTGAGTTAGAACATTTTAGAGAATTATGCTTAATGGTCTTATATGTAGGGCCTTAACTAAATTGAGTCAATTTTTTAAAGAAATATGCTCAGTGGTGTCCTGTATGAAAAGGAATTGCTCCGAATAGAACAAAATATTCTCCTAATAATATGCAAGCTTGAACGCATCTTTCCATTAAGTTTTTTGACTCAATGGAGCATTTGTTCATTTATTTGCCATTCAAACCAATGGTAGGCAGCCCAATGCAATATTGATGGATATATTCATTTGAGAGATTTCTTAATAGGTTGAAGAAAAAAATTGGCAACAAAGCTAGACCCAAATGATGTATATGTGAAATTTATTTGACCTAGGAGATATATAATTCAATTTTGTCAATATTATATCGACCCTAATATGCAATGCTAAAGTACAAGAGTTAGTAGGAATAATAACTGGGTTGGCGATGCAACCATGGAGTCTATTCTTTCCATCTTCAATCTTCCAGGATGCTTTGATATGTGTATGTTTATTTTCTTATTATATCATGTGTAAATATATACATATGATAGGCCACAGGGGTACTAGACGAGGGGGCAGAAGATAGCAACACAAGAACGAGGTTCTTCCCATGACTCCACTGGTAGTAGTTTGCTGTGATTGCCAACTAGAGGCCCCTAACTATCATTTCTCCTTGCTACACTTTCATGCCCATAGCACAACCTACATCTAGCCAAATGGAGCCACCTGCACAGGTGTTGGTGTAGACATAGTAGCCGCAGCAACAGCAAGACCTGTCCTTAGAGACATAGAGGACACCATCACAAATAGCACCTCCATCTTCAAGAAGGCCATCTTCCTCTTACAGCCTCCAGTCCCAGGAGTACCCGTACTTGGTCTTGCGAAGACCATTATGCCAAACAAAACTGGGTATGTATTCTTGATTAGGAATTTTATTTTTTTACATGAAATTTATTTTTTAATATCTTAACTATGTTTATTTTTATTTATTAATTAGATTTTTTTCCCTACCCACGAGCCAATAAGTACCATACACTACATCATTATAAGCAAGTATAAGGATGTATGGCCTACAAGGAAAAGTATGTCGGAGCCAACCCATAGGATACTTGTTATGGGTAAAAACTAGTATCGTGAAATAGGCTGGCAAAGGTCTAATAGAAATTGAGAAAGAAACTTAGCTTGCCTGATTGCAAGGTTACGCATTGAGCAATAGCCCACAGCTCCCTAGTGACAAGCCTTAGCTTGCTGATAGCTCGAGCTCGCAACCCATTCAAGTTCGACCTCATGAAGCAGAGATAGCCCATAGTGTCTCACCTAACTAAAAGCCTATTGGGGTTGAGCATACAGCCAATGGACAATTTGCACCGTCATTCTACAAAATGCAGCATAAGGTCCCACTTGTAGAAAGCACTTTCACTCAAGTCAACCAGTAGTCTGCAAAAGCCTACTTGTTGTACTTTAGACTGACTTGTATATTCATTGTTTGATGTAACAGAAAGATAATTTATGAATTTACTATTGTAGCCTTCTCTCTCCTATAAATATGAGCAAAGAGCTCTTAGCAAGAGAGGGAGTTGAAATAGCACTGTACAAAAATTTTGTAAAAATATCTCTAGATATATAAAATGCTATCATGGATGTAGGGGCCGATTCCATTTGATTTTAGCCGAACCACGTTAAATCTATGCTTTCTCCACTATTCTCCCTCTTCTTTTGGTCATTCTACACCCTCTTACTATCAAAATAACCTAACGACAGCTTAGGTTCCAAAAGAACCCCTCTCTTGTTGGTTGGATTAAGCATAACCGAATCCACCATTAACATTTTGGCACACTCGATAGGACCCTTTTGTTCTCTAGTTGTTTCTCTATTTCTCTGGTTGATTTTGTTTAGTCGCAATGGAAAGAGGGAAGATCGTCAGAAAGTTGAATGCTATCATTAACCACCTTGAAGGTCATACGACAAGCTCTTCTACTTCTTAAGCTGCCAATGGTTTCCTCCCATCAGCTCATTGTCAACCTGCTATTGCTATCCCTAAGGCCGATGAAATGCAAACTTGGCTTCAATGTCAAGACAGGCTGGAGAATATGATGGGAGAGCCGACTGAAGCAATCACCGCACTAACACAAGTGCAAGCACAGGGTTTGCAAAGGTAGGGTGGAGCCGCCACACTTAGGAATATTCCCCAACAGCAGTGTGCTAGATGTTCAAGCAGAGCCGATTAGTTTTCAGGTCATCGCTCATGACAGAAGACTCCAAGCTGCTGTTCTTATAGCCAGGAGAGTCAAAAGGATCAACAATCTTCTGACCAGCAATCTGGGGTGAGGGACCAGCAGCTAGAAGAACTGTATTAAAAAATGAACTAATTGGAAGAACGTCTCTAAGCTCCGCACGATCGAGCTCGCTTTGAGGACATATCACCATCTCCAAAGAGATCGAAACTCAGCCCCTCCCTCTCAAGTTCAAAGTCCCTGTAATTCCTTTATACAATAGGGCCCTATGATCACCTAGATGCATTTAATGTTTAGATGAATTTGCAAACGGTCGATCCTTTGGTTAAACGCCGAGTTTTCTCAACTATATTAGGAAGTGCACCTCAGACATGGTTTAAGAGCCTTTCAACTCACTCAATAAGTAATTGGGAAGAGTGTTAGTAGAAATTCATCAACCAGTACCAAGCGTTGAAGAGGCAGCTCATGCCTCCTGCCACCTCATGATGATTTTATAGCTTAAGCAAGAGTCATTGAAGGATTACATTGCTAGGTTCAGACTTGAAACCAACTCAGTGGAGAATCCATCTAAAGAAACCATCCTGGCTACAATCTCTACGGGACTCCGTAAGGATGGAAAGCTATACAAAAGCCTATATAAGTCCCCAGTGAAAGATTTGACCAAGTTCTATGAGCAAGTTGCCAAGCAGGTCAAATGGAAAGAAACCTTTGGTTCAGAAAAGCTTGATCGAAAGATAGAAAAAAATGGTTTCGCCTATAATAAGAAGAGAGACAATGTGGATCATGGTGACCACCTTAACGAATAGACTATGAAGAAGTCTAGCAGGCCCAAGGGCGAGCAACCTTAACCTCCAGCTCACCATGAACACTATAGCATCCTATCGAACACCCAAGACAGGATATTCGTAACTAAAAGGGAAAAAGAAGACTTTGGGAAGCCTCAGCCAATAAAGATTCCTTATAGGCAGAGAAACAAGCAAGAGTTCTACGCCTATCATAATGAGGTTAGGCATGGCACCTCAAACTGTCAAGAACTCAAGGATGCTATCGAGGACTTCATTAAGAGGGTTCATTTGTGAAGCTATGTAGTGCAGCCTCCAGGGCAGCGACCTGAGTCTTCCTAGTATGACCTGAGTGAGAAGAGACTGCTACTATGAGGATTATATATTAATGTTATAATGGATGTCGAGAACTTATGTACGTATTTTGAATTCCTTTGTTGGTTTTTGAATGGACTCTTTGTAAAGTGTTACGATAAGAAGCAAGTTATCCATGAATTTGATGGATCAGTCACTTATCAAAGAGTGCAATTTCTCAGGGCACAGCTTTTGTGCAACTTGGGCTCATGTTTTGCCAAGACACAGTTTTCATGTGACCTAGGCTCATGCTTTGCCAAGGCACAGCTTTCATGTGACCTAGTGCACTTGTACATTGCATAGGCATGGCTTTCATGCGACCTAGTATCATTGTTAGCCTTCGAGCTGAGGTGCCTGGGCTCATCCAGGAATAATTGCTAACTTCTGAGCTGAGGTGCCAGGGCTCATCCCGAAATAATTGCTAGCTTTCGAGCTAAGGCACCGGGCTCATCCCAGAATTATTATCAGCTTTTGAGCTGAGGTGCTAGGGCTCATCCTAAAATAATTGTCAGCTTTCGAGCTAAGGCTCCGAGGCTCATCCCAGAATAATTGCCAGCTTTCAAGTTAAAGCACCAAGGCTTATCCTTAAATAATTGCCATCTTTCTAGTTGAAGCCACTGAAGCTCATTCCAGTATTATTTTGACCTAATGTTCGTAGCTCTCTTGAGATCTAATGTTCATAGCTCTCATGTGACGTAATGTTTGCAGCTCTCATGCGACCTAATAATCGCAGTGGTGGTGCGACCTAAATGTTCATAGCTCTCATTCGACCTAAATGTTCACAGCTCTCATGTGACATGAATGTTCGTAACTCTCATGCGACCTGATATTCACAGGTATCTTGTGATCTAATGTTCATAGCTATCATGTAACTTAATGCTCGTAATTCTCATGCGACCTGATGATGGCAGCACTCGTGCGACCTAAATGTTCATAATTCTCATACAACCTAATACTTGTAGTCTTAAATGATCTACCCTTGCATTGTTCATCACGGAATCATTTTAGTTTACAGATCTATTAATTAGTACAATTGATTGGTTATCTAAACATTTTATTTTACTTTGATTTACAAAAGCTAATGCTTTCATCTGTGGCATGTAGAATATTTGAATCGATATGCAAGGAACATGAAAAGAACAATTCTTTCATTAAAAGCCTCAATGAGGTGAAGTTACATAGCATGAAACAAAGTACAAATCGAAAGAAGCCTATAGCTATACATTCTAAAAGAAAGATTGGCACTTCGAAAGAGAGCCCCGATCAGTAAAAGGGCCGACAAGCATACTTGCTTTTCAACACTTTCCCTTGCCGCCTTCCTTGATTTAGAACTCCTCTCCAACTCTCTACTCAGCACAACAAATTCAGGGAAAACATGTCGGAGTGACTGGAAAGGTTTAACCTCACGGCATCAACATAAGGAAATAATCTGAGATCTATGAAAGATCTTCCCTCATGATCTGAGAAAGATAACTGCTTGAAAAGGCTTCCTATGTAGCAAATCATGCAGGTTTCTCTAGATAAATAGATTTCTAGAGGTCTGGGGGTTTGTTTGAAGCTCTCATCAATCTAACTCACTGACTGAAGGAAGGAAGGCTTCCACCATCTTAAATAAAGAACAGCTTACTCCTACCGAAGAGTCTAGAAATCAACTCCTAACCACTTTCATTGAATGCCTCAGAAGAAAGTGAGGTAGACTTATCCATGGTGACGGGACACGTATAGTTGAATGCATGGCATGGGTCAAATGAAAAGATAGGCTGACCAAAGACTTTGACTACATGATAATTCGTGAAGGAAGACCACATCAACATATTACAACTCTCAATCCGCAAAGCAAATTGAGAGTTGGGGGCTGATGTTATGGGTAAAAACTAGTATCATGAAATGGGTTGGCAAAGGTTTAGTAGAAATTGAGAAAGAAACTTAGCTTGCCTGACTGTGAGGTCGCATATGCTAAATAGTAACTCCCAGCTCGCTAGCAACAAGCCTTAGCTTACTAATAGCTCAAGCTCACGACCCATTCGAGTTTGACCTCATGAAGTAGAGATAGCCCATAGTGTCTCACTTAACTAGAAGCCTGTTAAGGTTAAGCATATAGCCAATGGACAATTTGCACTGCCATTCTACAAAATTACAGCCCAAGGGTCCCACCCGCAGAAAGTATTTTCACTCAAGTCAACCAGCAGTCTACAAAAGCCTACTTATTGTATTTTAGACTGACTTGTATATTTATAGTTTGATATAACAGAAAGATAATTTGTGAATTTACCACTGTAGCCTCCTCTCCCCTATAAATATAACGATGAAGCCCTCAACAAGAGAGAGAGGTGAAGTAGCACTGTATAAAAACTCTATAAAAATATCTTCAGATATATAAAACGCTACCCTGGATGTAGGGGCTGGTTCCATCCAACTTTGGCTGAACCACGTTAAATCTCTACTTTCTCCACTATTCTCCCTCTTCTTTTGGCCATTCTGCACCCTATTACTGTCAAAATAACTAGACGATAACTTGAGTCCTGAAAGAACCCCCTTCTCATTGGCTGGATTAAGTAAAACTAAAATCCACCATTAACAATACTATATGTGGAGTTTAGGATAAGTTTCAAAACTTTGTTTATAATTTAAATTTCTTTTCTTTTAAACTATTCCTAATTATTTGATGCTTTCCTTGTTTTTTAATTGCAGAAATATTGGAAATGTAACCCTTCTTATGAGAAGGACATGCAAAAGAACTTTAACTATAAGGATTCTAACAAAACGAAGGATATAATGGATAAGGTGCGGAGAAAGAGGCTCACTTAACCTAACTAGATTAGAAACGAGGAGTGGGAGGGCTTTCTTAAATATTGGAAAGACTCTAAATTTAAGTCCAAGTTCAAGAAGGATAAGAGGAATAAGACCTCAAATATAGCTATATAAGGTTCTTTCCTATACGTTGGCAAATCCATCACCATATCAGAGCATTGACTACACATGGTAACATTATTTTAACTTAAATGTTATTTATGATTTTACATTGTTGCAGTTGCTTTTCATACTATAATCTATATTGTCCATAAAAAATTTTATGTTGTGTAAATAGCTGAGACTGGGCTCAAGCCCTCCATGGATAGCTTATTCCATTGCACGTACACAAAGAAGGATGGCCAAAGGATCTCACCTCAAGCTGCACAATCCTATGTAAGTAGCTTCTCTTAACTTACATTGTTGTTATTAATGTATTGTATGTTTGGTAGTAAAAATATTATATTTGTAATATCAATAATTAATTATTTTAATTTGCAAGAGAATTTCAACAAAAGAAAGGAGTTGGTACAAACTCAGGCACAGAGATATCTTGAAGGCACTGGGGAGACAGTTAGTGATGTGGTAGGGCCATATGATCATAATTTGTAAGTGAACACCATCAGTGAAACCAAGAACAGGCAGGTCTACGGGTTAGGGTTTGAGGCCAATAACTACATCAACTATTGCATCTCATACTGAGAACATGTTACATGTTGTGTTGGACCAAATCATGCACACTATGACTGATATGCAATAACAAATGTAGGTTATTTTCGTTCAGACAAAGCACCTTATGCAAACTCAACAATAGCAACAAAGTCAGCATTTGTTGCCTCCCCTTCCACCTTGTGGCTACCACCAACCCCTACCTACAACCAATTGCCAAACTTGTGATCAGTTCCTCTCCAATATTGGATTGTAGTTATATTTTTTTTATATTTTTAGTTAAAAAATATGTTTCATACATTATTGATTTGATTAATACAATTTATGAATTATTTTAGTAATATTATGTATTCATAACTATTTGTGTGTGTAGTATTTTAATTTTTTATTATAAATTCAATATTAATTTTTAGAAATTAGAATTAAAAATTTTAAAATTAATTTTTATTACTAATTAATATTATTTTAATAAACAATTAAAAATAAAATTTTAGAAAATTACATTAATTAAAATTTAAAAATTATATTTCTTCCAACGAATTTCTGACACCTTTTTAGATGATTTTTTCAACAAATTGCAAACCAATGGATTATAGATGGCAATTCTGATGGATTTCTTAGAGATAAAATAGATAAAAAATTATTTCAAAAAATAATTCCCTCAAAATCTATCAGAAAAATATCTTCAACAATGGTTTGACCGACAACCATTTTCTATCAAAAACAGATTTTTTTAATTTTTGAAGGAATTTTTCATTGGAAAACATGTATTTTTGTACTTAAGGAAAAGAAAGATGATGGATGGTTAAGGCTCCGTTTGTTTTGAAAAAAAAATCTTCTATAAGAATAATCTCATTTATTTATATTTATAGTTATAAAATATTAAAATAACAAAATATGTTATATTTGTTGAATGTTACATATAGGGAGTATGGCAAGAAATAACAACCACTATTTTAGAAAGGAAATTGTTTTCCTTCACTACTATGATACCATAAATTATTTTGTTAATCTTAAGGTATAAAAGTGGCTTGAAAAGTGATTTACTTATATGCAAGTAAATGAGATTTTCTAATGGAAAATGTCTTTTGACAAAATAAACGGAGCCTAATGTTAGTTTGATTGAATGTCATGGAATGGAAATGAATAAAAAGTTTGTTTGATAGGTATTATGAAATAAGAATGCCCATCCCTTAAGGAATGGTCATTCTGTTAAATGATGGACCATCACAAAAGCAATGAAATAGGTTATTTTATCATTTATGGATTAACTTTTTTACATTCATATCCCTTTCATCTTTCATATATTCAAAAATTATTGTCATATTAATAAATAATAAAATAATATCACCTTTTCAATACTTTTACTATGAACATATTTTGATAATTATATTTTTAATAATAGAATTTAAAATAAGATATTTTATATTATATAAATAAATATTATTTATTATACAAAATTATTTAATATAAAATAAAAATCAATGAATTATAATTGATTGATATATATATATATAAGGAGAATCAAAACTATGAAAAGAAAGCTAATATACTTGAAGAACAAAATAATGTCATACTATCAACAAATATTGAAGATATTTGGCAATTAGCATAATGAATATATTAAGAAAATGAATTACTTATTTAACTTATATGTTATAATTATTATTTTATTGGCATTGCAATATCACCTATTTAACTTATATATGATTGCTATATAACTTGAGGAATTAAAACTTTGCATATTTTTTATTATTTTTTGTTATAAGGATATTATTGTACTTGATTGCTTTTTTCTATTCTATTTCTATGATATTTTGTTGTATCAAACATAAAAATAGAATTGAATGTCCATTTCATTTCTAAATATATCAGACATAATTATGGAATGACCATTCTATTCCATTCCCATCCGTACTCACATTTCTTTTCTATTCCACCCAACCAAACGTAAATAAGAGATAATTTCCCTTCTAGCATCTTGTTTGGATGCTTGAAAAGTCCTCTAAAAAACCTCAAATTAAAAGCACATAAATAGTAAGAAGTAGAAAGTGCTAAAGAATTTTAAAGGATATATCAATCATACATCATCATTCTCATCCCTCCTCAAGCAAAATTCTCCGATAGCAAGGAAAGAGAATGTTATAATATAACATTTCCTTCTCCTTTGTTCTCTCCCGTGGAAAGATAGCATGAAATTCTTCCATTTATAATGAATTGGAATGTAGTTCCAATTTGAAATTGAGCGAGTTATACAAGAACTTATTTTTTTTATTATAGTTAGTTTCAAAAGTTGTATAATGAATCAATCCAAAATGGAATAAAAATAATCAAGGTGTTATTATTAACATAGCCTACATTAGTCTGTAGTCTCCAGACAATCGACCATGACTAGTTGAGAAAGTAGCTACGACAAGCAATTTGAGACCCAAATTGATCAACATGCTACATATAGTCAATCGGCTTATTCATAGGACCTAGCTAAAAAGCTCAATGAATTAATCGCGTAACTAACACATGACAAAACATGTGACCCATGCATGCATGAACAATATAATTTTAACAACTACCTAATAGGCATCTCACTAATGTTACCAATACACCAAAGACATGTGGTCATAGTATGGAAGTAGCATAATTGTGTAAAGAGGAAGAGAAAAGTAGTAAATGATGCTTTCAAATGAGAATTCCTCGAGATCAGATGAAGAGTCAGAATCTAATGATAGGTTGATAGGGTCACCCAATCCACTAGGCATGAAGTGGGAAAACACAAAGACAAGAACCACCTTCAAAGAAAACAAAGTATGATTAGAACAAGTAAAGCAATGGGAAGGACGGTTGAACAAGAATGATAGAATGGAAATAGGAGGCCCCAACGAAAAGAGAAGTCTAGGCCAAGAGAAATGATAAGCACTAGACTTTCCAATGTAGCCTAAAAGAAAGCAAACAAGCACGAGACATAGCTACACAAGAAAAAATCACCATAATAGGCGCATTTTCAAAAAAGAAAGAAAAACAAAAAAAAACAACTAAAAGCAACAAAAGCATATGCAGTAAAAGAAATTATCAGCAAGAGACAAGGTAGAGCAACTAGAAGTCGAGGAGGAACGCTGGAGAAGGTGATGGAAAGTAACAACAAATCTTGACTCTAGAGAGTAAAGTGTAAAATTCAGTAAGAAATCCAATGGCTAGGGGTCAAGTGAGATGAACAACTTAAATGGTGATATGTGCCACTGGCATGACTTTTGTAGGTCTCAAGAGCTCTCAAGAAGGCAAAACCATCATTACTAGTAGAGTGTAGGTAATAGCTGCCCTAAGGGAAGGAAAATCTCAAGGCAAGCCAATCATTTCATCCGCCAACGGGGAAGGGCGCAAATGGCACAGCTTAAATTGGTTTGTAATCTCAGGATGATTGATGTCAATCAATCGACCAAGACTAATTGAAAAAGTGGCTATGGCAAATAGTCTTAGACCAGACCAATCAACCTACTACATCTGGTCAATCGACTTATTTATAGGACTTAGCTAAAAAGCTTAGCAAATCAATCGTTCAACCAACACATGACAAAAGGCATGAGCCAAGCAAGTGTGAACAATGTAATTATAGCAATTACTTAATGGGAATCTCATTGACGTTACCAATATGCTGAAGACATGTGGTCACATTTCATTCATCCAAGAGCATGCCAATTAGTACGCTCAACACCTATATATATTGAGAGATATTTCTTCTTTAGATTATCTTCACTACATTTCTAAAACTCTGCTTAGACACAAACTTAATCATCAGAGTATGTTCAGCAGACCACTTTTATTATGTGCAATTGACTTTATTATGCTTGCAGGTCACTTCTTAGTTCTTTCTCACTTCACTGGTCAGTTTCAACTGAATGAAGATTTTCAATTATATTTTTTCATATCTGTCATTCTTCCCTTAATCATGATAATAATTAGAAATCGGAAAATGTTATTATAATTTGAGTCATAATATTACAGTTAACTTCCAAAGTATTTGACACGGATTTAAATTGTAATAGCACATTTTTTCACATTTTAATTATATATAATTTCACATTTTCAGTTAACTTTACAATTTATGCACTAAAGTGGCTCTGATGCTTCATAAGAGGCAATGTCTATTTTCTAACTAGGATTGTTTAGATAGGTATATGCTATTCCAACAAAGATTATAGCTAGCTAGGGTTAGCTTTTTCAACTTGAGATCCATTGAATCTCTAGAGTATTCAGTTTTGATCCCTATTACTCACAAAGGCCATTTGCCAATTTGCATTTACCAAAGATAAATACAATTCCTTAAACAATTATAGATATAACTGCTAAATACCCATATTTCACTACTGCATTCAATTAAACTTTTTTAAAGAAATTTTTATACGCTCCTATTAAATATATTTCTTACTCTACCTAATAAAAAAAAGATTTTCTTTTATTAGTAGGATAAACCCACATATTTTGATAATAGAAGAAGATGATATTTTTAATATATGTAAATCTCATAAAATTGATTTATAAAGAATAAATTAATTATTGATTTTCTTTTATTTACGAGAACAAAAGTACATATTATAACTAAATGTATCATAATATTTCAACTTCTCAGATGCTATCATGAACTGTTCAAAATTCGAAATCCAGTGAAGTAAACAACTTGTCGAGGCTCTAAACAACTCATAAAAGCCTCGCAAGTGTTTTTTTTTTTTTTTACAGGTAAAATGATGTATTAGTTAGTGAACGCACAAAACTAATATACATTTTGCAGATGAGTCAAAAGAAACGAGACAAAAGCATATCATTCATACTTAATTTAAAATATTTAAAAGAAAAAATCTTACAGCCTATTCTTAAAAGTATTTTTTGCGATTCGTTGAAATCAAATTTTGGTCATACACTAAATACTAATTACGATGCATACATAGGTTCTGCATCATTGCCATCATCATGATGGTATAATAATGATACAATCGAGTATATGCATCTAAATCTTAGATATTACAATGGCAATTTGGTATTATTTGTTGGTATTAGTCTGATTAGCACTACTACTTACATGACTCATCTAAGCCGAAAAAATTAGTGAAACTTTGTTAAGTTAGTAAATATGTAAATTGCATGATTCGTCTAAGGTGAGAAAATATCTAAATTTAGCCACTAACTTTATATGATTAATTAATTTCCCTTTCAATAATTATTAAGTTAGGATTCTATTGGAACTCTATATATAAATTAAAATTTTAGGTTTTAAATTTGACTAATATTATTAATGTGGATGAAATGTGATCCAATTTGTATATTATATTTAAGTAGAATCAAATATTATTAATTTGTATATTAAAGAGACAATTAAATTTAAATCTATTATATTTTAGCTTCTCTAATAAGTAAATTATATCAAATTTTATTCAAATTAATAACTTTTATCCACGAAAAATCTTAATTAAGACATATAGTTTTAATAGATTCCCAGGTTGATTGCCAGCCTTGATAAGAGAAATTAGTGGGATTTCTCTTTACACATCAAGGAACGTGCAATCATGTAACCCATTTAAAATACAAAAATGTACACAGCATATGATCCTCCTAATAATTCTCAAATCAACTCAAAACTCCATCAAAACTCTTTGTGCCAATGTACATATCATGTAAATTCCAATAATTCATTAAAATATTAAGTTTGAATTTCATCACTTATAGTACTCAAAAATATAAAAGTAAAAAATACTATAATTTGTGTATACTTATCATGTCCGTATCTATTTACGTGTATGAGATATATCAAACACGTCATTCTTCATTTATAATGCATTTTTCTTCTAAAATACTGTGTTCCCATGTGTCTACCCGCACTCGTGTTTGTGTTGGTACATCTAGTCCTCCATTCAATCATTGATTAATTTGGACAGCCGCCGCGTCCATACATTTTTGGTTAACTTTGTTGTAGAAAGATGGATTCCACACTCAGATAGCACCAAGGTATATCGTGGATCCTCATCTCAATGAACCATGTCCACAAAAGTCTGTTCTGACTAAGAAATTATGCTATCCATTCAAATCACACAAAAGTCAAATATTTGTTTAAATTAGGCTCCAGCTTATTGTTATTCTAATCCATTTGTATTTGAAAGAGAATGCATGCCAAATTAAGGTTGGACATCGTGTAGTGGTGGGGTGGGTTGTGGATAAACACGTTGGCAGACACAGGATGTGCAAATAAATCATCAATTTTATAATTACAATGCACGCCTTGCCAACCAGCCGTCGCATCCACTTGGATATACATTAAAAAAACCCTATAAGCTTTTTCGTTTTATAGCCACAATATCATCGACTTTAAGGATGTTCATTGCATGCAGAATAAAACGACACATGTAAAGCAGCCAAAGTTATAAAAAAAATTTAAGGATATAATAATAAAGTGATTACGTTGTAATGATGAAAAATTATAAAAATATATGTGAAAGAAAATCGATAAAATAAAATGAGAAAACAATTGTGATGCAATTTCGATGCACCAATTAAAATCCATGAAGGGCCAAAATGAATCGATATCTACATCTATTAAACTACAAAACGTTTTGTCGAAGACCACCATATATATTAAAGAGCTGAATGTGATCTTGGATCAAAGTGGTGAGTGGAAACCAACATTTGCAAATTAATTCAAAACTCAAGTAACTAAAAGATACATAAATGCACGCCTTAATTTTAGTCCTATAAAAAGTGCTTTTTGGCTTATTTGCTTTCTATTACAATCTTCTCTTCAGGTTATTTGCTTCCCGCAAGACGACGCCGTTTTATAATTTTTAACGCCATAAGGACGCAGATGGGCCAAGAACACATTAAGCAATACGCTTGGAAATGCATGCCACGACTCACAAACTGCTTTTTTGCGAATCCCTTGAAAAGGCCGAAGGCTTTTGAGGTAAAAATGACAATTTAGCCAAGACACGCCAACGTTGTCTTGTCTGAAGTTCGTTCAAGAAATCTATATTCTAAAAAAATTATTCTAGTTAGTGGAAATTGATTTTATAAAATTTAAAGGAAAATATTTTGACAACCCTAAAGTACTAAAAAAATACATGGAGCTTATCTTTATTTTTAAAATTTATACAAACACTCCTTGAACAATGTATTTTCGTTATATTTTTCTTTGATTTAGTGTTTTTCATCCTCGGCCATCAACTCATCTGTTATGCGTGATCAAAGAGCATTTTTTTACCCAAAAAAATGCCAATATGCCTTTGTTTCTTTGTACAAACATATGGTTTCTTTTTAGAAGTATTTTTTTTTGTCTCTATTATTTCTTGTAATTGTCATTTTATTTATAATTGTAATGGTGTTGCGTTTAATATTTTATTTTTTTTCCTTCAATTTTCAAATTATGATAAGTCCAGTACATTGAAAAATTAATAAATTCACAAAAAAGTATTATAATATAAAAATCATTTTTTATTAATGAAAAAATATAATAAGTTATAATAATCCATATGTGCCAGTATGTCATTCCTCATGCAATATTCAAAATGAAACCAATAAATTAGACTCTTAAAAAATTTTTCAATTTGAGCTTTAAAAAATAAATTATATATATCAGAAATGAAAAACAACATTTTCAAGGGCAAAAAAAGAGAAAGATTTTTGCAATTCTAAAATGCCAAAATTATCACTTATGGGTTCTAGTGGAATATTGTTTAAAATCATATGATTATATTGGGGATAATTTTGTCATTAAAGATAATTTCATTTGAAAGCATTAATTTTTAGACCTGTCAAAACGGGCTAACGGGTTTTATCAGGTTAACCCAACGGGTAAAAATTGTACGTCGGGCCAGTCCCAGGTCGGGCTACT
>JANHAO010014181.1:0-15473 GCA_026873985.1 Saraca asoca | reverse complement strand
AGAACTTTAAAGAACAAAAGAAGAACAAGAAACTAAAATAAAGAATCCTAAAACTATCTAATGATCCTCAGAAGGACTAGGGATGACTTAAGATGGCTGAGAATTGAGAGAATGGATGAGGATGCCTTTGATCACGCTGAAATGCCCTATTTATAGCTTGACAAGAAACAGAACATGGTCGTGCTTCGGGACATAGGCCGGCCATGTTTCGAGCTGGATGGCTCCGCATGCTTTCTAGAAATTTTTGTTGATTTTGCATAGAACATGGTCGTGTTCTCACAGAACACGACCGTGTTCTGTGCTAGCCTCTTGAAATTCTTTAGTTTTCTTCATGGTTGAGTTGAGTTCTTCACATGTCATCTTCCTAAGCTTCTTCCTAATCCAATTGTGCTTCGAACTCTTACTTTATTCATCTTTCCAAGCCTTTTTAATCACCTAAAAAGAAAAATAAAAGACACAATAGTACTGAAGAACAAAGACACAAAACTATGATAAAAAGTGCAAAAAAATCATAAGTTAATAACAAATCAAGAGGTAATTATCATCATAATAATATGCATTTTTTCCATTTATCACCTCCCACAGCACGTACCTTACAATTATTGGCAAGTTAGCCTTATTCTTTTTCGAGGCAATAAATGAAAGTGGTTGGGAGATTCATTTGGTCCCTTTAATGAGGTCGGGCTTGGCTCTATTTAAGGCAGAAGAAGTTTCTTTTGCTTCCTCTCTTAGCAAACTATGGATATCCCAAATAAGCCTCGCTTATTTTTGGCATTCAATCTTTCCGTCATGGTTTGTATGGCCTACTGCATAAGAAGTTTCGAAGACACAACTTCTTCAGCAATGTGGAGAGATCTCATATGGATCTCAGGTTATGTCCTCATGGTTTTGCCATGGGATTTTGCCCCACTAGCCAGGTTCCTTCTGTTTCTTGAGTTGCTCTCTTTGTGAATCAAGAAAGGAACTATTGGCTGAGGAAGATCAAGGGGTAGTAATGCTCATTCCCTCTCCGATTGGGGAGCTTTCCTCTTATACGTCAATCCTTCTTCTAGAAGGAACTAGCAGTAGCTTATTCTGACTTGTGTTTTAACTCTTTCTGATGTAAATGTGCCTCGTTGAGGCCTTTTTAATGAATAAAACTTTTCTTTGTGATTTCTATGTGCTATTCTTAATCTTTCTATGTTCCACAAACAATAATGCAATCACTTGTGGTTTGAGACGAGATACTCAAATAGCCAATCGGCCAAACTTATTTATGAGCAATAAGTATGAGTGAAACATCTCACAAATAAGTATTGTATGAGTAAATCACATTAGAAATGTATCCAGCAGAAAGTCACACAAAAGCTATGAACATTTGGTCGCGTGAGAGCTACGAATGATAGTAGTCTTGTTGCCTTAGGCAAATAATCAGGTCAATTTTTACACTTCGACGAGCACACAGCTACGCTAGTTAAGGGAGTTTATTTTAAGCATCTCCACCCCTCAGCAAGCCCGCAGCTCAACTGGTTAAGTGAGTTTATTTTAAGCATCTCCACACCTCAAGGAGCCCACATCTTAACTAGTTAAGTGAGTTTATTTTGAGCGTCTCCACGCCTCAGTGAGCATACAACTATGCTAGCAATTGTTCTGGGATAAGCCCTAGTGCCTCAATGAGCACGTAGCTATGCTGGCAATTATTTAGGGATGAGCCCCGATGCCTCAGCGAGCACACAGCTACACTAGCAATTGCTCCAGGATAAGCCCCGGCACCTTAGCTAGCACGCAGCTATGCTAGCAATTATTTTGGGATGAGCCCCAGTGCCTCAGCGAGAATGCAGCTATGCTAGTAATTATTTCAGGATGAGCCCCGGCACCTCAGCGAGCACATAGCTACATTGGCAATTTTGTTAATTCCTCTTCAAAATGAGCTATGGGGGGCCTCAGCTTAGGAAAGCTGGCAATTTCGTCAATTCATCTCCGGAATGAACTTTGGGGGCCTCAGCTTAAGAAAGCTGGTAACTTCATCAATTCATCTCCAGAATTAGCTCTGGCGGGCCTTAACTTAAAAAAGCTGGCAATTTCATCAATTCATCTCTGAAATGAGCTCCAGGGTGCCTTAGCTCAAGAAAGTTGGCAACTTCATCAATTCATCTCCAGAATGAGCTTCAGGGGGCCTTAATCGGACTAAAGGCCACGGTTGGCACAGAGTCACTTTGAGTGATTTGAAAAAGTTGACTGCATGCAAGCTATAGGGATTGCAAACATTTTATGGTGAGAAATATATCAAAGAGAAATGAAGACAACAACACCAAGCCAATCGGCAAACAGCTTTCAACATGGACAAAAAAAAGTATCTACATTAACTCTTGAATTTAAGATACATTGTTAATGTTTAATTCTAACCGAGCCCCCCAGCTATTGGCTAGCATCTCGCTAGGGTCACTGAGTTTGCCCTACTGGTTGTACCACATACTCTCTTAGTCGGCCTCTTTTGATCAAGTCTTCAATTGCGTCCTTGAGCTCTCGATAGTTTGAGGTCCCATGCCTGACTTCATTGTGATAGGCACAAAACTTCTACTTGTTTCTCTAACTATAAGGGATCCATATAGGAGTAGGTCTCCCAAAGTCTTCTCTATCTCTTTCCGCTATATAGATCCTATCTTGAGAGTCTGATAAGATGTTGTATTGCTCACAATGATCTAAATGCTGAGGTCACTCACCTCTAGGCCCTTTGGACTTCTTCATGACTCACTCAGTAGAATGGTCCCCTTGGTCCATATTGCCCCTCTTCTTGCGGTGGGAGGAGCCAACTTTCTTATCCTTCTTGTCAGATTTACCTGAGCCAAAGGTCTCTTCCCATTTGATATGTTTAGATGCTCACTCATAAAACTCGGTAAGATCCCTTACCGGGGACTTGTACAACTTTCTATCTTTGTAGAGTCTCACGAAGATTGTTGCTAGCATGGTTTCTTCAGATGGATTCTCCATTGAATTGGCTTCTAGCCTACCTGGTGATGTATTCCTTTGGTGACTTATGCTTGTGCTAAAAGATCATGGTGAGATGGCAGGGGGCATAAGTTATCTCTTTAGCGCTCGGTACTGGCAAATGAACTTTTGTTGGCAATCTTCCTAACTACAGATCGAGCGAGTTGGGAGGCTTTTAAACCAGGGTCGAGGTATAGCTCCCAACGTAGTCAAGAAAATTTAACATTTGACAAAAGGATTAACCATTTGCAAGTCCATCTGAACATTAAACACATCCAGATGCTCATACGGATTAGAGTCGCCATTGTATAATGGAATCACAGGGACCTTGAGCTTAAGAGGGAGGATCTGAGTCTTGATTTCCTCGAAGAGTGGCGAGCTTTCTTTGTAGTGGGCTCAGTCATTCAATGCTCAAAAACGTTCCTTCAATCGAATCATTCTTTGAAATAACTCTTCAACCAATGGGTCTCATGCCCCAGATTGTTAGCTGGAAGATTGCTAGATTCTTTGGTCCTCATGGTCATGAGAGCCGTGACTCAGAATCTGCTCTTGCGAGCAGTGAGCCAGAGAATTTTCTTAATTAACATTGCCCAAACATCTAACTTGCTACTACTGGTGAACATTCACGGGTACGATGATCTCCGTCTGCCTTTGCACACCTTGTGCTAGCATGGTGATAACCCTAGTCAGCTCTCCTATCATATTTTTTAGCCTTTCCTGACATTGGAACCAAATTTGCACTCCATCGGTGTCGTTAGTAGCAATAATGACAGGAGCAGTGGAGGAGTCTGTTGTGGACACTTGACCTTCTGGAGGATTAGGCAACATGTTTGAAGCTCTAGTGGCTCTTCCCTTAGCCATTGTACCAGAAATCAAACCAAAGAACAAATGAGATCCCCACATATGGCGCCAAAATGTTAACGGTAAACTTTGGTTCTAGACCAAACTCTAACCAACAAAGAATTCTTTTTGGATCCCAAGCTATAATCTAGTTCTAAATATAACAAATAAGTGAAGAAGGCAAGAAGAAGAGGAAGAGTAGTAAAGAACACAGAGCCTTTTAATGTGGTTCGGCCAAATCTGGGCAACATCGGACCCTACGTCCATAATAATATATTGATCTAAAAGTATTTTTACAGAGTTTCAGTATGGTGGCTTCCTTCCTCTAATGTTCATCTCCTTCCTTCTATTTATAAGGGAGAAGAGGTTACAATTGTAAATTTACAAGTTATAAATATGTTACATCATGTTGTGTTTGTACAAGACAAAGTGTATTTTTCAATTTGGCTATTGCAGATTGCATTCTGCGAACGAGACCTTTGTCTCCTGAGCATGCCATATGCTTGTCTCCTGCTCATGGTGAAAGTCATTCTTGAGCGAGCCAAATCCTCTATCCAGAGGTCACTACTCATCTTCTCTTGGGACCACACTCATTTTCATTGGGACGAGCTCGCTCAAGGAGGTTTGTTATTCATGGGAGCTGAGGCTTCGTACCTCCAACACCTTAATGAGCTGAAGCTCTATAATTATCCTTGTCTTTTATCAGCCCGTTCAAAATGCTCTAGATCTCACCTATAATAGTATGTCATTTATCCTTAACAAGTGTGGCAATATTATTCTTTCTATTTGGTTGTTTTTGTCTCCAAGTATGCATTATTATTCATTTAAAATCATTTTTTCTTTGATTGACAGCCAAATAATTATTATGATAGATCGATAAACACTTTCTTTCAAATAAAATGATTTGGTAATAGAAAGAATGCTACATAATGGTATTAGAAATATAAAATTTTTAAAGATTTATGTGTTTTTATTTAATTCATTTTCAAAATTTTATATTGATTGAGAATGAATTAAATAAAACTACATAAATTTTGTAAAAAATTTATATACTTGTAACACCCTATTATTAGTTTAGGGTTCCTTGTCTAAACTATAGGACACATAGTTTAGTCTAATGGTGATATACAAATAGTTTTTTGGACTTAAAAGGGAGAAAAGGATCCCATATTAACTAATAGACTAATTGATCACTTTTTAAGGGACCGGTCAATTGCTCCACTAGGTAAACCACTCATTAAGGGCCAATCAATTGATTCGTATTGGGGAGATTTAAGCCAAAAAACCTAGAACACAAAAACAGACCTAAAGACAAAAAAAATGATGAAAAAGAAGAAGAAAATCAAGGAAAGGGTCTTGTTTTTGTGCATTCTCTCTTAAGGAAGGTAAATTAGGTAAATTTATGAATCCAATGTTAAATTTGTCTTTTACCTGACCATAGGTAAATGAATTAGGATTAGATATATAATTAGCTAGTAACCTTGTTGGTTTGAATTGATTTGGTTAATTAGGAACTTGGTTATGCAAAAAAAAGGTTAATTGTGTAGT
The DNA here is from genome assembly GCA_026873985.1 of Saraca asoca. Taxonomy (NCBI): domain Eukaryota; kingdom Viridiplantae; phylum Streptophyta; class Magnoliopsida; order Fabales; family Fabaceae; genus Saraca; species Saraca asoca. The sequence goes on along the minus strand of JANHAO010014181.1, from coordinate 10,118 downwards.
TTGGTGTTACATCCCTAAATCTAGAAACATGATTGGCTTTAGTAACCTTGTTGGTTGAAATTGATTTGCTTAATTTCACATCCTTGACATTGAAAACATGATCAACATAGATTACTAGGTGGTTATCCAAGCAACCTTATGCTGATGACTCATAAAACTCAATAAACTATTCTTAAAAATCAAATCCAAAATAAAACAAAATCTCAAAATCAAGCTTATGCACTTTATCTAAAGTATAAAACACAAGTCTAAAATAAATAATGTAAAGCAAATAAATCCTTTTAGAGAAAATGAAAGAACACAAAATCCTTAACATGACTGGGTCAGCCTAGTTGACAATTAGCATTCTCTGCCATAAAATATATCTGCATGCTAAAATACGTAACTCTTACTTTAATGAGTGGGAGCATACCTTACTTGATTAAGGTTCTCTTGAGCTTTGTTTTCTCTAAAATGATTTAAACATCAAGGAGTAAGTACAACCCAAATATTCAATGAAATGAGAGTTTCTAGCCCTTTTGGTCATAAGAAAACACACTCACAAAGCTATATATATAGAGAGAGAGACACACACACACACACACATGCACTGATACTATATAAGTCAAAGGGAAAGAGCGATGAAGGTTATGGTTCTAGACCAGTTTCATTCCTTTATTAAACGCACATTTTTACATTTCGTATAGTTATGTCCTTTTACACTACATCCTTTCATATGTCATTGACCATTATGGTTGTCATAGTGACGAATAATTTAATCTATTTCATTTTTCTAATGCATATAGGTCTTCCCTTCGTTACTTTGTATCACTCACAATCACAAACATCTTTATGTGGGATGTAGTTCCTAGTCTTTGCCTAATTTACCATTCTACCTTTGTTAGATCTATCAATCTCTATCCAACTTATTTTAGAATAATGCACAACAAATTATATTAATTATGAAAATTATAAAAAGTAAGATTTTTTTTTAAAAAAAAATAACTGACTAAAACTGTGTTCCAACCATATGCGAAGCCATGTGCTAAGCCCACCCATGCGTAGATACACATAACTCAATTAGATATGTAATCCTAGTAATTCTACATTTATCCATATAGTCAAATAATCCTAATCTTACTATCTTAATAATCTCATGCTTTTAATTAGGCCTTTTACTACTTGTAACATTACAGAAAACCTTTGAACTTTTTTGAAAACATAATTTTTATAAGGAAAAAGGAAGCCATAAGGACAGAAATCCCCAATCCCCTTAGTTAGAAAGAGAGAATTCTCCAAAAACCTACACTTTAAAGCCCTTTTCTAGTTTTGATCTTGGTTTTTGGCTATTAGGGAAACACCTTGCAACACAAAAAAAAAAAAAAGAAAATCAAAACTAAATAAAAAGGAACTTAAGATAAGAAAATAGCCTGTTTAGGCTAAAAGCCTTACTTTAGACTCACACCCTTGAAGAATATAAAACAAAACCATTTTTAGTTGAACAAAGCTCTTTGAGAGCTACTTGAAGGAAAATGTGGGTTCTGAATTTCACTAAAGGAGGCTTACCTTATATAAACTTTCAAGGTGGTTTGATCAACTAGCTAATTCACTTCAAGTTGACTGCCACCCTGGGACTGATTGACTGATTGGTCCAGCTCCGAAACACCTCCTTAGCCTAAAACTTAGGTCTAACCAATCCTGAGGTCTTAACTTTGCGTGCCTTTGTAATCCTATCCATTGTAATCCTGACCCAAAATATCACATCCCAAAATCTGGGGATGTGATTGGCATAAATTACCCTATGTTGATTTGCAAACCTATAAGCATAATGTCACTAAAATTCCTTTAATATTTTGAAATCATGAAAATAAATGTGGAAAATGATTCTTCACAACTTTCTAGAAGAATCCATGATATGCATAATTACTATGAAAATATTTTCTTTAAATAGATAATTTTTAAAATTAAAATAAAATCCTTTTCATAAAACTTTTTTCATATATGAGAATACAATGTTTGGCTGGATAAATACTAACCACCAAGAGTAAATTAAGGGGACCACGCACTTGATTCCAATCATATGCAAAATCTTAAAGTATCTTCTAAGTAAGATAACTTTCATAAGACTTATTAACCTAAAAAAATGTTAATGACAATGGTAAGTACAACCACTCAGTGAGCAAAATGTAAATCTAACATTAGGTTGGAAATCCTTTTGGTCATACTTGTACATGTACACAAAAACTTATGTGTGTGTGTGTGTGGAAAATGTATTTTCATATGCTTTTTGAAAAACATAATCACAATGATCTCTAAAACTTTCATATTTGATCTTTCATACTTAATATATATCTTTATCCTTGTCAACTATTCTATTACATCATCAACATAACATAATCTAAAATCATTTTACTCTCTTTACTAAATCATATCTAATAACCATGTAAAGTTAATTTTTCATAATTATACAAATAATAGGGAGTACTAGGGGAATAATGTTTTTGTGTCCTTTAATTTATCTCATAGGTCCTTTCATAACTTTTCTGCCTTAATACAACTATCCCATAACTCTTTGTCACATGGGTCATCATCTGTCCCATAACCCCTTGTCCTATAAGTGACCACACATCTCTTAATACAAGTGGGTTCACCAATATTCCTTACTAGTTCACATACATACATACACATACTTACATTTCTTGACATTTTTATCTTTTCATTATACTATACATTCTTAACTATCCATGACTAACCTAGGTCTGCCTCATAAGCAATCTTTTTATTATTATTATTCTTCATAATGCTTTCTAGATGCAATGAGATTAAATTTTAAAAATACTTTCCTTGGAAGGAATTCTCATTTTTAATAAAATAATAAATATATACCCTTTTGTAAAATGATATTTACTTCAAACAAACCATAGAATTGTAATAATAAAAATATAATATCTTAAAACAATAATTTCCATTTTTCAAAAAAATAATAATTTTAATAACTTTCTGAAACATAAGAACTCTTAATAAACAATTTTGAGGTAAATCAGAAATGCATAAATCATAATTTTCTGAATCATAGAATAAAACTTCTCATGACATTTCATCAGTTCATAATATTTATGCCCATATGTATATGCAAAGTTGGGATTTCTAGATCAATTCATAACTTGAACCATTTCTTCATTCCCTTGCTATAACTCATTTCATACATAAATCAATCAATCATGTAAGAAATTAATTTCCTAGGTTCTAGCCTTAATCTACCATCCTATATACATTTTGGCCTAAACTTGAATTCATTAAATCATACATTTCAGATATATTCTTGATCTAATCCATAATCTCATAACTTACTCAGGTCTCATAACAATTCATCACTTTTGAGTGCATTAATTTAGGCCTAATCCTTTAGGCTACATCTCCTAATCATATTCCCAATTCCTAATTATCAAAATGCATTTAAGGAATTTTGAAAATATATATTTTATACAAGAAAGGAGCCAAAAGGGTAGAATCCCACTTATCACCTGATCATATGGAACATTTTAGGGCATACAACTTATGAGCCTATTTTAGTTTTGATCTTAGTCTCTGACTATTGGGGAAGCACCATGCAATAACCTAGGAGATAAAAAGAAGATCAAAACAAAATCTGAAAGAAATTAAGATAAGAAATTAACTTTCCTAAGCCAAAAACCTTACCTTAGATTCACACCCTTGAGAGCACATACAAAAATCCCAATTTGTTGAGCAACACTCCTTAGGAAGCTACATATTTGTAAATAAGGATTCTAAACTTTCATTGAAGGGGGAGCTCCTTATATAAGCTCAAGGAGGCGCTAAGTTGACTGCCTCTTAAGGCATGGCCAATTGTATGAGACCTAACCAACCAGTCGGCCATTGAGTTGACTCTCAAAAAACACGCCTAAGGTCAATTAGCCACCCTTCCAAACCCCATGTTTGAATCTAGTCAAGTTAACTCTGGGGGATGTTACACAAAATTATTCTAATCTGATCTAATACTAACTAGTCTATGGGATGTTACAAATTATCACCTTTAGGCAATTCATTTTCAAATTGCGCATTCTAATCTCTTAGCATAAAGCACATATAAGCACATAAGACCCTCATTTCATACATCATTTTCATTTTAGTCATATCATGTATCATTTTTGTATCATGTATTGATGCACCTTTTATATCTTTTCATATGGAACATACATCTCAAATTGTCATTCATTCATTCACAAACATAATAATGTAACTCTGTCTATGTAATCTTACATAAGAAGTCTTGGTATTTCTAGTGTATAGTTGACTCTAATTTCCATGTGACTTCTTCTTTCTATTTATATCCCATAGGATCTTGATTGAATAGATGCCCTTTAATCATAGTGTTTAATCCATTTATCAATAAAGGCTACAAGCCAAAAGTTATAGGTCATCATTGACCTTAGATTATCTAAAACTTAAGGTAATAAGAGACTATCATCTAGTACATATAGGTTGTAGCATAGAAACATAGGAAACTAGGTAGATTCTCTCCAAGTCTGGAGGCAAGTCTAATTGATAGGTGGTAACTCCTATTCACCTGAATATATGATAAGGGCTAATATAGCTAGACCTAAGTTTGCCTCACTTTTCTCCTTTCATGGGGGATATCTTTTAAAGGACTTAATCCCTTTCCTGAAACTTGAGCAATCGTCTTATTTTATGTACAAAAGCTTTCAGCCTATTTTGGGTTGTTAGGAGTTTATCCTTGATGGCTTGGACTTTTTCTATAGCATCTTAGACCAAATATGGTCCTAGCAATTTACTTTTTCCTAACTTGAACAATCGAACAGGTGTCTTACATTTCCTCTCATAGAATGCCTTAAAAGGTGTCATTTAGATATAAGTATGGAAGCTATTTTTGTAGGAAAATTCCATAAAGGGAAGTTGCTTAGTCATGCTTGAGAACTTTAGTATACATGCCCTCATCATATCTTCCAATACTTGTAGGGTTCTTTCTGACTGCCTATCAGTCTGGGGATGAAACACATTGTTAAACTTTAGTTGATTTCTTAATGCCTCTTAGAAGGCCTGCCAAAACCTTGATGTGAATAGAGTTTCTCAATTTGAAATGATTGTGATTAATACTCCATGTAAAGAAAAAATCTCATTCAAGAATATTTCAACATATTGTTTGGCATTATAAGTAATCTTTACCAAAAGGAAATGGGATGTCTTGGTCAATTTGTCTACAATAACCTAGATTGAATATGTCTTTTTGGAGACTCTGGAAGCCTATCACAAAATCCATTATGATGTTTTCCCACTTCCATTCAAGAATTTATATGATCTATAATAGTCTGACCAATCTCTGATGTTTTTCATTTACTTGTTGGCACATGAGATATTTGGCCACAAATTTGATTATTTCCTTCTTCATTCCTTCCCACCAATAAAATTATCTAATATCCCAATACATCTTAGTAGCTCATGAGTCCATGGTATAAGAAGATGTATGGCATAAGTTCATCAATTCTGCTCTCAGCCTATCTACCTCTAGTACCCAGAGATGATTTTATTAACATATTATCTCAATTTGATCCACCATGAGCTCCATTTTAGGTTTCTATTAAGCTTTTTCTTACAATTCTATCACCCTAAGATCTAAAGCTTGAGTGGCTTTGATTTGCTCAACCAATGTAAACTTATGCATACACCAGCAAAAAGAACCTTGAGTTCACGTAATTCTCACAGTGTTCCATTCATTTCCAATTTCTAAATGTCTTGAACTAGTTCCCTTCTTGCTAGGCTAATGTGAACTAAACTCCTAACGAAATTTTGGCTAAGCACACATGTTATAACATTCGCCTCACCAAGTTGGTACTGTATATTATAGTCATAATCCTTAACTAACTCCATCCATAGTCTCTATCAGAGATTCAAATCTTCCTTACTTGAGACTCTAGTGGATTGTGAAAATCTCACATGTTTCTCCATAGGCAATGTCTTAAGACCTTCAATACAAATACTATTGATGCCATTCCTATGTCATGTATTGGTTTTACTTTCCATGGCTTTTCAACTACTAGATACATATGCATTGACATTCTTGTGTTACATTAAGACACAACCCAAACCAACACTAGATGCATTACAATAAATTGTATACCCACCCATTCTAGAGGGCAGGGTTAGAATTGGGGCTGAGGTGAGGCACTTCTTTAGTTGTTCAAAAATTTCTTGACATTTTATGTCTATTCAAACTTCACTCCTTTTTTGAGTTAGTTAGATTAATGGTGTAGTTAGGTGAGAGAAATCTTGGACAAATTATTTGTAATACTCAACAAAACCTAAGAAACTATGGATCTATATAACAGTGGTTGGTTTGCCTAGTTCTATATGGGTTCAATCTTTTGGGGGTCTACACTAATTCCATCTTTCACAACTGCATGCCCTAAGGAAATGACAATTTGAATTCGAAAGTCATATTTTGAGAACTTAGCATACAACTTATGTTCTCTTAAAGTTTGAAGAAACTATCTTCAAGTGTTGGGCATACTTTTCCTCACTCTTTGAATAGATAAAGATATTGATGATGAAAACTATAACAAATCAATCAAGAAATGACTAGAAGACATGGTTCATCAAATCCATAAAGGCAACGAGTTTATTTGTTAGTCTAAAAGACATAATCAAGAACTCATAATACGTATACCAAGTCCTAAAGGTCATTTTTGGAATATCCTCTTCTCAAATCTTTAATTAACAATACAAATTTCTAAGTAATTAATTAATTCTTTGATTAGTGATGTAGTGAACTCATATGTATTGCTAAATAAATTGTGATTAGTTCATATACTAATGCTATAGTCTAAATTGCAGTATATTTGAAGAGGCTTTACATCACTTGTCACCATACATTACAACTCAAACATAAATATATGCATTGAAATGAGTTCACTTCATGGTTTCACAATTATGTAATTCATATTCTCCTGAAGTCATTTTTTTTCCCTCTGATAACCCTTTCCTTATAGATATACCATTCTTTTAATTAATTTTTGTGTGTATGTGTACTTTTTTACATAGGTTTTAAATCCAGATAACATGGTCATTGAAGAAAAAATTCTTGACATAGCTTGGGCTTTGAAAAGAAAAGTTTAGACATGACCTATGTATTTTGTCAATGGATATAAATTTCACACCAAATGATGGAATCAACACAACTTGACTTCCAATTTTAGTGCATGTACTACGGGCTTAGCCGTTGGACACTCAGAAAAGACTATCATATAAAACTTCAAGTGATCGAATTAGATTATGGTGGATTATTAGGCCAAAAATTAGTTTTGTTCAATTTTGAATGGTTTGATCTAACTAAGAAGAAGCAAAAGAAGGAGGAGGAGGAGAAGGAGGATGATGATGGAGAAGAGATAGATGAAGACAAAGCAGAAATCAATATGATGACTTAAACTCTTCATCTTAAATTAAGTTATGTTTGGTATACATTAAATTTTTAAAATATAGGAGTTTTATTTGTTGAGATACAAAAGTATAGATGAATGATATATAATAAATTGAATTTGAATTTTTGAAATATACAAGTGTTATGTGTTGTGTTGTATTTGAATTAGAATTTGCAAGGTGTTTGTTGCCTGGCTTGCCATAGAAATAACTAGAAATGTAGAAAATTATTCCAATTTGACGGTGGAATTAGTGACAGAATGGAGAAGGGCAACACCTATAATTTTGCAAATTTTTCCAGTTTAGCGACAAAATTAATGATAGACATCTAATGGTAATTTTGAAAAATTATTCAAAACTTATCAAAATTACTAATAGAATTGGTGACAAAAAAGAATTAGTAGTAGATCGTTCCATCAATAATGTTGCAAAAAATGAGGGATATCGCAAAAAATGAGGGATATCAATGGATTTCCCTCTCACCAACAACTATGGTTAGTAGGATTTTTGAGACAAGATGGGATGGGTTGAGTTCTAGATATGGCAAAATTTTGAGATTTGCAATGAAGTTTGTGGTGATCTATGTTGCACCAATACTGAATTACTATACAATATTGATCTGCATATGATACTAGATACGATACAATATAAAGATATTGTAAATTTTTAAAAATTAAGGATACATAAGAATATTATACATAAAATATAAATATATTATATGTATAAAAATTCAATACAATTAATCATTAATGTGTTTCAAATTTTTAAAAGTGTTAATTAAAAATACCTTTGTGGATATATTGAAATAAACAATCTAGTTTTCCATCTAATCTTTTGCATATGAATGGAAGTTTACAAGTCAATAACAAATATACATATTTTCAAATATATAATACGGGCACATATCTAATATAGTGCAATGTCAACACACAATGAAAGAAAAAATATCTATGCTTCTTGGTTGGTGACTTAAGGTCGAAAAAAATTTTAAGGGCTATGGGTGGTTTCAATGTTTTAACATGGATTGTTCTCCTTATAAGTACTGATTTTTTTTTTTAATGCCTCATTTCCTTCTCAGAAGGGTAAAAGTATCAATATATTTAATGGTTTCTTTGGCTATATTTTTTCTGTAAGCCAATAGTTAAATTTTTAACAGAACCTTCAATGGCAGGGGAGGTTAAATGAATTTCTTTAAAATCAAAGGAAACCATGTGAGTTATGTTGTATTTTTAATTATTTTGTGGATTAGCATTAATCAATTATTAAGAATTGTCTATTAGATATTGTGTTATTTTTGAGATTAACACCTGATTAATTAATAGATATTAATTGATAGTTTATGATGGGTTAAACTATCCATCTGTACCCACTTGAGAGGTCCCTACTCTCATCTGATAAATGCCTCTCTAGTTTCCCCATTAGACAGAAATGTTTCTTTTGGCATATCAGACAGAGAGCAGTCATCCTCTCTATTTTTTTTTCTATAGCAATCACTTTCAAGAGAAGATGGATCCTTCCTTAGTGCCAGGTACATAATTTAATCCCAGTTCTATATATATGTATATGAACATGTTATATTACGAATCTATATGGAAAATTTTCTTTGAATTGGTATCAAAGCAGGTTAGATTACATATTATGGTTGTTCATCTATGTGTGTATACATATATTTTTTGTTGCTTTTCATAATTAATTCAAAGCATGAACCCTAATCTGTGTGGCTGTAATTTCAGATTTGTCTACTAGAATGTTTTCTAATTTTGTCAAAAAAAAAAACCTAATTAGTTCTTCTTATGAAATAATAAAAAAAATTAAGGGAACCAGATAGCCTTGCCAAGTTCTCCTTCAAATTCTCACATTTATGTTCCCAATTGTGAAATTTTTTGAGGGTTTTTATAGATCTTAGGATTGTAAATCCAAAAGGACCAAAATCACTGGATTTCATTGAGAATTGAGGAAGTAATTGTGCAGAAATCGAAATACCCAGCCAAATTTTTTTTTCTAAAATACCCATTTATTTTGGTAAAAAATCATAAAATTGATTGAGGGCTTTTGAAGATTGTAAAATTCTGGTTTCATAGACACCAAGATTGCAAAATTTGGTTGAGAAATGAAGGAGATATGACAGAAGACTCGATTATATGATCTGGGTCTGGAAAACAAGTCTACGTGACCTGGCCAGAGGAGGAAGATGATCTGCATCTTCTTCACGCAAAGCCCACGCATAGTGGAGGCGCGTGTTGGCGCGTGTGGCACACATGCGTCTCATTTAGATGCGATGTTTTTTTCCCAGTGTGCTCCATGTATTCTCTTCTCTATTTTGGAAATTTTAATTAATTTTTTGAAAATCAAGAAGAATTTATTATTAATCTAATGATATTTAAAATTAGTAAATCTATGTCACACGTGTGGTATGTGTGATCATATGCCTGGCCCAAATTTTTTTATTTTTTGTGCCAAAATTTTTTTATTTTTTATTTTATGTATATTTTATAAAAAAATTTTATTTTCATTATATTTTTTTTAATTATACAAAAAAATAATTTGGCAATTTTAGTTGCTGTACTCTCCCTAGTAATTTGTTTGGTCACGGATTTTTTTTTTTTTGTATATTGTTCTATACCAACAATTATGGTATTGTTTTGTGTAATTGTGAACTTGCCTATCGTGAGCATAATTATGCAAAA
>JANHAO010014180.1:0-15454 GCA_026873985.1 Saraca asoca | reverse complement strand
TTTTATATTATTTATTATATGCATTTTTTCATATTAGATATTACTTATTGTTTACAGTGATTTTTTATGTTTCATGTGCTGTTTTGTTGAATTGGATAGTATATAAAACAAAAAAGTGATTGAAATTTTTTTCCAACGAAACTTCTAATGAATATTGACCCGTTGAAATATTTTTCAAACTATTAAAAAAAAAATTACTGCTCCAACGGATTTTCTAACGGATTTTGTTGAATGAGATATTCCAACGAATTTTCAGAATACTCCAACGAAATATTCCAATGAATTTTCTCTGTTGGAATAACTCGTTGGACAAATTTTCCGATTTGATATTCCAACGGACCAAAATCCATTGGAATGGTCGATTCCAATGGATTTTGGTGGAATTCCAATGGATTTATTCCGTTGCAATTTCCTGAAATTCTTGTAGTAGTTTTGACTCCAAAATGGATCATTCGTAGCAAACAGGCAAGATTCTAACCTTTTGGAATCTCCAAATGAAACAATATAGTTGAGAAAAAGTAAAAACGTATAAAATTCCACTCTAAATGGTTTTGGACAACATCAAAAGGTACAATAATGGGCATGAAGTTACATGCATGGGAGTGAGAGGATTCCTACAAATTAAAAAGATTAGCAGACCGCTGAAATGTGTAGCAGAGTACTATAAAGAACACAAAGTGTGTTTTGATACTTTTGTGCTTAAAATAATAGAGAAACATCCCCCTCATTTAGTGCATTGGTGCATTATTTATAAGGAATATGCTTAGTTTCTTTGAATAATTGTTCAAGAAAATTGACCTATACAAGAATGGATATGTGTCCTCAAAAATAAAAGAAACAAATAAAATTAAAATAAAGCAACACAATACTATTCATTATGTGCCTAGCATGTACTTTTACTTTAGTTATATTTGTTAACAATTGCAATTCATGTGTTGATCCAACCATCTCTCTGACTTTAATATTAACATGATCGACCTGTACCAAAAACAGATGGCTAACAATTTCATCCCTCAAATTATTCTTTTATATATAGTTATTTTAGCAATCCTTGCAATATAAAGTGCCTATACAAATGAGTGCCTGGATTTTGTGTAAGCTTATATGTTTGTGTGGCTAAAACTAACACTTTATTCCTGAATTGTCTAGATTATATTTGTATGACTAAAACTAACACTTTAGTAGACGTCCTTGAATTTTAAAGCGTCTATACAAATAAGTTGCAAGATTTTGTGTAAGGTGATTCACTTGCATGGCTAAATCTTTGGGCGCATTTTCTTATTAAGAATGATAAGTGCTATTTATATCAAAGGGGAGACCAAATTTAGTTTTGAATTCTATCAGGGACTCAATTTTATGTTTTGCAGTGTAACTTGGGTCAAAATTATTGATGCATTCCGCAGTTATTGATGATTGGGAACTTAATTGGGTCCCGTAACAATGATATATATAACATTTTGATCTAAAGAATTAAAAATTCAAGAATTATATTAGCATCTTTAGGAATATAGTGACATTTTAGATTGTTTTTTGGATTTCTTTTTAATATTTGAGATTTAAATCTATCATATTTATTGAGTGATTTATCACTTCTGATATAAAAAAAATATAAGAATTATTATGAAAATTATTAATTTCATAGTAAGATATTGTTTTCCTTTTGCCGATAGCTGTCATATACAGATAATTGGATTGATCGTCTACCTAGTTAGCATCTAAGATGGAAAAGAAAATGATGGAAAATGACGCTCCGAAAAGGCTCAAGTATTAGGAGGTAATATATACAAGACATGGTTCATAAAGCACAGGAAAGTATCTGTCTCTCACTTTGTCCAAATTATTTAGGACAAGGAAATGAAAGGTCGCATTCATAAACCTAAACATTTACAATCAGACATGAATATTTTATAGAATAATTTTTCTAAACATTATTAATATTAATTGTCATATATGATTTCAATACTGTGTGATTGATTAAAATTTACCTGAGTTTTTTATTTATTCAGTAGTCACTAGAATGTGTATACTTCTTATGTTCACTTCTTTTTTCTTGCTGCAATGTTAGTTTTGCCAAAGTCTATGATCTATAATTTGCATAGACTAAGTGAAAAAGTCGATAATTTTAATGATCAGTACTGAAAGCCTGAGTTATATATAATGTAAGAACATGATGTTTTGAGTAATTAGGCCGGCTGGTGTAAGTATATATGCAAAGGGCAGGCCGGCATTCATAGAGAGATCAGCTCAGTAGGTACAGATTTGGTTGGAGGATTCTGGTTGTCTCTTCGACCAACCATTTTAAGATTGCCATTCTGCTAAATAATCTGGACTGTCTTTTGAGCAAAACAAAGCAACTGCGGTAGCTATAAATAACGAACATCTCTGAAACAAACTCGAAGCATTAATTACGTACTTGATCAATCTGATGATGATCATGTGCAGCTGGCAACTTTGTTTATTGTTTTTGTCCAAATTAACTCGCACGAGGTGTTGGAACGGTTCAAACTGATCGTAGCATCAATGAATCTCTTGGTTCTATGATTTGATTGAGCCGCGCCAATATCGCGTGCCTTTTCTTCTAATTTTCTCAGTCTCTCTTAGATGAGTTTGTTTTTTTAATCTCTATTAGTTGTTGATAATTCTTTTTCATCCCTGCACCTACTGCTAATGAAATTTGAGTTCAGAATTCTGTCTGAAACAATTCCATGTAAATAATAGAATTAATATATAGATTATCATATTAACACTTTTTTTATTTGATTATTGCAATGAACTTTATTATCTGAGAAAACTGTAAATGTTCATCTACATGAAGTGTTTCATGTAGATGATTATTATGGTATGGATAATCTCGTTTTTATTTATATTACGTTGCTTTCATGTTAATTATAATCAAACTTTTATTATTTTAATGTTGTGACGGTACTAACAAAGTTTTCTAAATACAAAATGATATAGAGTTTATTTAGAAATAGTTCAAAAGGTTGAAAATATTTATTCATATTTACCAGACTTGATTACTTTTGGGAGTTTGACCATTTTGAAAACAAATATAACGATGATGTCCACCTCAAAAGCCTATTTGCTGTGACGTACATATTAGCACATATTGCAGAATACCATTCTCAAAGATACCAAATTTTGAAGTAATAGGTCTAGAAACCACAAGACGTTCATGGCCATGCTCTTTTAGGTCAAGTGCAGTTAGGGAGGACCTGCTTCGATCTTTAAGAGGTTTCTTCAAAAGATGAATAGAACCCAAGCCTACTTTTCTGAGATGGAAGTGGCTGATGTAAATTCTTGTTCCATTTATTTCTCTTTCCTTTTCACATTTTTCCAAAACAAGTGTAGTTAGTTTATTTATAAGAGAAAGTTTTTCTGTTCTAACACTATCATAATATTGACCAGCTTATATCTCAAGGTTAGGCTAATCATCATACCTGATCTTGCAATATTATTTTGTTTATTTTCTTCGCAAATTGTCTTTGCTAGATTGGACTCCAATTGAAACTACCATTACTTATTTTTTAAATTCCACTAATTGTGCATGCACAAGAGTATACTTAAATATATAAAGTTAAATTTATTTATCATTTTCCTTAATTACATAGATGATGTCAAATCTTCATAATTCCCACCTTGCAAATCATCTACATTTGGTCTTCATGTCCACATCTCCTGGCAGTTAGCAGGGTATGCCGGAAGAGATGGCTTGCTAGCTCAACTTCCTCTTCAAAACTAGCCTTTAAAAGTAGAACTTCCCTTTAATTGTACAAACAACCTTCTTGTACCACAATCATCCAATAGGAAAACTGAAGAAAACAAACCCTCACTTCTCATTGATAAAAATCATGGCTTCCAATGAGTCTCTCTTATTAATCTTGCTTGTGATCTTCTCTTTATTTGCTCATCTGGGTTTTTCAGATCTTCAGGGCCGCCTAACACAAGTAGGAGCAGTGGCTGCGGCTGAAGCAAGTCCAACGCAATGCATTCAGAAACTGATTCCATGCCAGAAATACCTCAACAAGAATCCCAACTACCCTCCATCTACTTGCTGTTTGCCTTTGCAGGATATGATTGCCAATGAAACCCAGTGTCTCTGCAAATTCTTCAACGACTTAAATCTTCTAAAGTCCTTGAATGTTGTTCAGGATGATATCTTGAAGCTACTTAAGGCCTGTGGTGCAAATGCTGACACTTCCAAATGCAGGAAATGTAACTAGTTATATTTTCATCATTATTGAACATCTGATAGGAATTGTTTTCATTAAATAATATCATATGAGTTAATGTGCTTGTGTCCATATATTGCAGTAGCAAGCGCACCAAGCAGTGCAGTAGCAGACGCTATAGCATCATCCAACGGTAACATTAAGTTTACACGATGATGATTTCTGATTCACATAGCATTCTAAAATAACAAAGATACTTTAATTTCTGTTTCAGGTACTGCAAATGCACCAAAGAGTGACAATACCAAAAGTTCAACAACCAAGTTTACTTCTAATGGAATCATTCTTGGCTTTGCCACTTTGTTCATCACTCTAGTGCTTTTTGCATAATTTACTAGCCTATCTACATCAGTTGTTATGTACTTCAGTTTTTTATTACTGACATATCTGTTTTTTATGTATCAGCAAACTGCCTTTGGTTCAATTTTAATGAAACAAGAAGCTTAATTTGCTATCAATTTGAAATCATAAGATATGAATAGAGCCTGAAGAAGAGAATAAAGAGAAGCCATTGCTACTCTAATGTTTATCCCATACAGAGTATAATAATAATAATAAGAAGAAGAAGAAGGTGGGAAGCAAAATATCCAATATAGGGAGGGCAATAATGTATTGGTTTTGACCAAAATTAACCTTACATTATTGCGTTAGCTTATCAACAAATCAAGTCCGAAATTAAAACTAAAACAATTATCCAATCAAAAAAATTATGAAAATATCAAATTACTATGGAAAGATGTTTTAACATTAATTTTGAAAATTTTTACATCAATTGACTATCACTACTATTGAATTTTGCACTAATAGTCATTTTACTTTAAATTTCTGCTTTACTTGATTTTGTTATATTTATTATTTGAAATAATAATATAATCTAGTCCAAAATTAAAACTAAAATAATTATCCAATCAAAAAGATTATGAAAATATCAAATTACTATGGAAAGATGTTTTAACATTAATTTTGAAAATTTTTAAATCAATTGACTATCACTACTACTAAATTTTGCACGAATAATCATTTTACTTGAAATTTCTGCTTTACTTGATTTTGTTATATTCATTATTTGAAATAATAATATAATCTAACTTGTATAAGAAGTATGAAGAATGAATGAATTATGATTTATGAATTTAATTAAGATAACAATTGGGGTTTTTGAGGCTTCAAATATATATTGTTATTTTTAACCTTTTTTAATAACAATTTTACAATGAAATTTAATTTTGTGTCAACTAAAATTTATGGAACATGTGTCATGTACACAATTTTAATAGAGAAAGTGATCATCATGTCAATTTGTTGGTTTTGTCTTAAAACTATCAATACTTGACCTTATACAATTCTACATTAAAGGACTACAATAGTAATTTTTTATCCTAAAATCAATATAAAATATTGAGAAAAATACACTTTACAATCTTAAATTTTTATTGAGTGGCAACTACCTCCTTAAATTTTTAAAACTTACAAATTGTATCTTAAATTTTAAACAAGTTATAAATTACTCCCTCAAAGTTTGAAACAAAATATGAAAGCTTTAATTGGCTATTAGTTTTAATCCTAAATTAGTAAATGAATTGTATATACATTATTGACATCTTCTTTTTTCTTCTAAAAGGTACATGCACTTAATATATTATTAATTCTAACTGTTATTCAAATTTAGATTATAAAACTGAAATTTTGATGATAAAATAAAATATTTAATTTAAATTTCATATCTTATAGGTAAAAAAATAAAATCTTTCAATAAAATATGTGTAACATATTTATTAGATTTTAATTAAAATTAATAGTCAAATAATATTTATAGCTTGCTATAAACTTGAGAGTTATTTATAAGTTATTTGAATTTTAAAGATGTAAAGGGTAGACAATTAGAATTTGAGGAGATCATTTATCACTTAAAAAATTTCAATGATATAATGTGTATTTTTTCTTAAAATATTTCCTGGATCCTTTGAACACCCAAAAGAAAGATTATAATGGATTTGGATATATCCACATGTTTTATCAAGTGTTGACCCATTCCAAGCGGAACCCGACCCAATCGTGAGTCATCGTGCAGCCTTCCGCACTGAATCCCTCACCTAAACCCTTCTTTCACAGTGGAATCGTTATGCCATAAGCCCTCTCCAGTCTACCTGGTTTCCACTAAATTCAGGAAAAGCCTATCTCAAATTTGATGTAGTATCAAGATGTCATCAGCATTAGCAAAGCTCTGCCGCGCCGGTGGAGGTCGTGGCACCATGTCCCGTTTTCTCGCCGTTAAGTGGGTCCCACCGCTGGCACGGGCACAACCAGCATGGTCCTCCTCGTATCCTTTCAGCTCCGCCGCTTCTATTTCTTCTGCGTCTGATTCCAACCCAACGCCTTCCTCTTCTTCTGAAATACCAGGTGTGTATCTGTATGTGTGTCGCTTCGAAGTATACTCCATACAATCGGTCTTATAATTTTAAAATGATCAAGCTTTATGCACAGTGTGACCAAACAAATTTAACTTTTTACGCTTTTTTGGTGGTTTTGTTAGTGAAACCAAAATCATCTGGATGGTCAAAGTGGTTGCTTTTCGTACCTGGGGCGATCACATTTGGTCTTGGAACTTGGCAGATTTTCAGAAGACAGGAAAAGGTGATCTCCTCTAATTTCTTGCTCATATTAATTCTGTCCCATTTTGTTTTGCGTGTCCTTGGTGTTTAATAATCATAGTCTCAGATGTTGTATTGCTCAAGGGAATTTCATATTGTAAGCTCATGTTGGGAATTACACCCTTTTCAAATCCATCTCCTGATATGTGGGTGTCTTAAGCAAATCAATTGGAGCATATTACAACTGTAGTAATAAATTCAGAGTTCATATGTACTAGCCTGAAAAAAGAAAATATATGTTACTAATAGTTATATTGGAGAATGAAGACAATAGATTGTAGGTGTTGGTGTTTGTCATGCACAATCTACTTTTGTTGTAACTATGAGATTTGGCTAACCAGATTATCACATTAAAAATGGCTTCTGCCATTCGATATTACAGATAAAAACATTGGAGTATCGGAATGAGAGATTGCAAATGGAACCTTTGAAGTTTAGCAAAGGATCATCCCCATCAAGTGAAGACTTAGATTCTCTAGAATTTCGGAAGGTGGTGTGTAAGGGAGTCTTTGATGAGAAAAAGTCCATTTTTGTGGGACCACGTACAAGAAGCATTTCAGGAGTGACCGCAAAGGGTTACTATGTCATAACACCTCTTCTACCCATCCCCAACTACACTGACAGGTAGAGGCATAGAGCATCTGCAGTAATAGGTTTATGGATGAAAGTAATACATCTAGTTGTTGGAAATTATTATACTTTGCCGTATCAATTTTGTTTGTTCTAAGTACTTCCTGTTTCTGGTACCATTTCCATTTTAATCATGTGAACTTTTTCCTGGTCTTCTAAATTAGTTTAAGTATTTGATCATTGCAGCATCATTGGTTCAGTGGAGCAAATTTCATGATCCCTTAAACTGAGTTCAACCAAATTTGAAACTGTTGCATGTCCTGGAACTTCCAAGGGCTTGGACTATATTGCATAAATTCTGAACAGCTCGTGAAGTTTTACCATGATTTATCGGACAAACAATTGCTGCTTTGGCATACTTCTGTTATTTATTTAATTAGCTCTATGGTGTTCTTTCTGAGTTTCTGTTGAACAAAAATTGCTTTCTCTTCCAGTGTGAGGTTTCCAGTTCTAGTCAATAGAGGGTGGGTTCACAGCAGTTGGAGAGACAAACATGTAGAAGCTTCACAAGATGATGAACAGTCTTCAGATGATGGACTACCCTCCCCTTCACAGAGTGGTGGAACAAGATCTTGGTTGAAGTTTTGGTCTAAAAGCCCAGATAGCATCAAGGTTGTTCCTGTTTCTAATCCCTTGCCTTGTTTGAGGCAGAAAATTTATAGACTTAAACTAAATTTGATGCAACTTACAGGATCATGCCTCTTCAGTTACACCTGTAGAAGTAGTTGGAGTAGTTCGTGGAAGTGAGAAGCCAAGCATATTTGTCCCAGCAAATGATCCAAGCTCTTTTCAGTGGTTCTACATTGATGTTCCAGCAATTGCTCGCACTTCTGGTCTTCCAGAAAACACTATCTACATTGAAGACATCAATGAGAATGTCAATCCAAGTGATCCTTATCCCATTCCAAAGGATGTCGATACCTTGATTAGAAGTTCGGTCATGCCCCAAGACCATTTGAATTATGCATTGACATGGTGTGCAGCTTTCTTTTCTCTCATTGCATGTTTTAGCATTCTGATTAAGCATCATTCATTGAAAAGATCAAGCATAGGTGCTTCTTTTTCTTCTTGGCCATAATCCAGGCATTATAGTTGCATTGATGATATTAATGTCTTTTATTTCCTTTTTTTTAGGGCTAGTTTTTGGGCTATATGGATGTCAGACATGGAAAATGTGTTGCATTGAAGGCAAAATAATTGCTTTTATTTGTGTTTGTGGCAGGTATTCTCTTTCTGCAGCAGTTTCATTTATGGCTTTTAAGAGACTAAGACAGAAAAACAAGAGGAGATAGCAGTGTTTATGGTTGATTTACTGATACATTCTCCCCCTTCGGGCATCTGGGTAATTTTCTTGAAAGTGACGTCTTCACAATGTGTCAGTTTTTGCTTGAATAAGAATATTTTTCAACATAAGAAAAGGAAAAGATGGGGGAAGAGATGGAAGATGATATTTGCGTCTTCCTTCTGGAAAATCAAGTTTTACATTGGGGAAATTTTCATTTGGATATTTGCCAGCAAGGAAATCCATTCTTTTCCCTACTAGAAGAGCATCAGTTGTTAATAATTATAAGCAGAGATTGATAATATTGGGATGAGGTCTCGTCAGGTTGTGTTCAATTTGTTCTATCAAGTGAAGCTACATTTAAGCTGAGCTTCCCAATAAACTAGTGTGTGAACTTAGAATTTTTATTTGAAGTCCAAAACAATTTTACCTAAGCTCTTGAATTTTACGTGCTTGATTTAGAAATTCTCATTAAATAATGTTTCTGTCTAAGAAAATCTTTATGGAAGAAAATTTTCATTAAACTTCACATTTTGATTTCCACACTATATTCTAGGCGAAATTCTCGTAAGTACTTAACACTTGTACAAAGTGTCAAGTTGATTGAACACTATAAAAAGCCTATGGAATTATGTACATACGTCTTGCAAATGCGTAAACGTGCCAGTGGGAAAAATGCAGAAACAATCCCTTGGAATGGGTGGAGTCTCTTTTCACTAATTTTAAAAATTTGATAGTCAAATTTTTAAATTATATTAAATTTGAAATTAACATCTTTAATTAAATATTTAATTAAATTATTTTATATTTTCATATATTTTTTAAAATAATAATCACAATATTATTGTATATTAATTTATTACGTTAATTTTTTTTACATATTTTAACTTATTTTTAAGTATTTAATTGAAATGTTATATATTTAATTTAATTTTCATTAATTATATAATATAAAAATTATAAATAAAAAATAATAGATTGTTGATTGTAAAAAAGATGAAGAGATGAATAGAAGTTCCACATCGATAAGAAGTTAAGTGAGTTTATGTCTTATAAGGTGAGGGAATATCCCCTCTCTCAAGTAAGATGCTTTTTCTCGAGTCGAACTCCAATGGGAACCTCGGGCGATGGATAAAATTGTGCGACAGAGTGCCCTTAAGAGAGGAGAGTGGCTAAAGCAGACAATACCTCACACAAGACAAGTTCGCTTCGATCATCATCTTTGGCACCGTCTGTGGGGACCCCTATGCCTCGCCACGCACAAGCTCACCCAACTTAGGGGGGGCTTATGTTGATGGTAAAAAAGAGGAATGGGTGAGCAGAAATCTCACATCAATAAGAAGTCGAATGAGCTTTTGCCTTATAAGGCGGGGGGACACCCCCTCTCCCAAGTAAGGCACCTTTTCTTGAGTCGAACTCCAATGGAAACCTCGGGCAAGGGACAAAATCGTGCAGCAGGGTGCCCCCCGGGAGGGGAGAGTGGCCAAAGCGGATAATACATCGCACTAAGCAAGTTCGCTTCGATCATCATCTTTGACGTCATCTGTGGGGACCTCCATGCCTGGTCATGCACATGCCCATCCGACTTGGGGGGCTTATGTTGATGGTAAGGAAAAGGAAGAAGTGAGCGGAAGTCCTACATAGACGAGAAGTCAAGTGAGTTTGTACCTTATAAAACGGGGGGACACCCCCTCTCCCAAGTGAGGCGCCTTTTCTCGAATTGAACTCCAATGGGAACCTCGGGTGAGGGACAAAACTGTGTGGCAGAGTGCTTCCAAGAGGGGAGAGTGGCTAAAATGGACAATACCTCACATGGGACATGTTCACTTCGATCATCATTTTTGGCGCCGTATGTAGGAACCCCTATGCCTCGCCACGCACAAGTCCACCAGACTTGGGGGGCTTATATTGATGGTAAAAAAGAGGAAGGGGTGAGCAAAAGTCTCACTGAAATCCCACATCAATGAGAAGTCGAGTAAGCTTATACCTTATAAGACGGGGGGACACCCCCTCTCCCAAGTGAGGCGCCTTTTCTCGAGTCAAACTCCAATGAGAACCTCGGACGAGAGACAAAACCATGCGGCAACCATTTGGGAGAGGGGGTGTCCCCCCGCCTTATAAGGCACAAACTCATTCGACTTCTTATCGATGTGGGACTTTTGTTCACCCTTTCCTCTTTTTTACCATCAACAATGATAAACTAATATGTAATAATATTGTCATTTTTATTTGAAAATTTTATAAAAAATATTAATTTAATTAAATAGTTAATCCAGTAGATGATAACATAGTTAATTAAATGAATAATAAATATTAATTTCAAATTTTATATAATTTAAAATTTTAATTATAAATTTACAATATTAATAGAAAAAAAATCAGCCACGATGCAAAATTAAAAGGGAATAATTTTCATTTTTCCGCACTTCATTTATTTGCCACGTTAGTAAGTACCGCTACTTAGAATATGCGACCGGACAGAAATTACCAGAACCGAAGGCAACCTAACCTACCTGTTGCTCTAAAGTGATTATGATTTTTTTTCAATGTTTTAAAAATGAATCCATCACTAAATCAAAATAAAGAATGATTCACGGTTTAATAGTCAAATCGAAATTAAATCAGTTCTTTAATATAAATTAAAAATATAGTATATAATAATTAAAAAAATTAAATTATCACATAAAATTACTTTTATATATAATATAAAAAAAGTAAACTCATAATTTGATCTCTGATATTTCTGTTCGGTGTGTACTTCATTCTTTAAATATAGGGCTTCCCATTATCAGTCCTCCAAAAAGCAGTGAGTGAAAACTTTTTTATCCTCATGTTCCTGGACTTTACCGGAATGTATCCATTTATCACTAACTTTGCTAAATGACCCGTTAATTTTTGTCATCAAAAGAAACGACGCTGCTCAACTTAAGAAAAACACTTACAGCACCGTTTCACAACGTCATACCATTGTTCTACCCTGAAAATGAAATAAAGTTATGGCAGAATGATCCTTTCACTGCAACCATTCAATATGTCTAACTTCTTCCTATTTGCTATGGTTGCAACTCTCACAAATCCTAATTCATTTGAGCCAGAAGTTGCAATCCTTCTTTGTACCCACAAATTCCTTCTTTTTACTTAGAAAGCATGACTAGTTGCAATCCTTCAGCCAAGTTTGTAGCACAATTACATTTCAAACATAAAGTACTTTCTGTCCCATCGCCAAATTTTATGCTCCATCTCCCTCTGCCTGTATACACATTCCTCACAGTTCTGTCGGGACTCAATCAGTGCTGAAACGGGATGCGAAATGAGATGAAGACGGGCTCAGACTTTTTCTAATTCTAATTGAAGCAACATCATTTTAGCAAGTTGAAATAAAAAATTGGTACACTTAACGCTTCTATGCTACTTAGCAGCAGTGTCCATTAATGGAGGGATAAAATTTTCTCAAAGAATAAATTTCAGAACACATAACAGTACCAAAATATGGAGGACGAAGTACACAACACACAAATTTCAGGGACTAAATCATGGGATTAATCAATATAAAAACATCTCAAATATTATCAAATAATTTCATACTTTTATAAACTCAATCCAAATTATCACAAAAAAAAAACTAATATAAAACCCAAATTAATTTTCTTGTTCTCTGACCTTCATCTATAAATAATAAGAATATATTTTACTACTTTGGATATTAAATTCCAAATATATATCTGATATTAAACAAAAACAATCTTTAGTTTAAATGGTGGTAAACTTTTTTACAAAAAATAAATCGCGCAAGACCAATTAACATAGTTTGACCGTTTCATCACCAATTCACTGATTTTATGGATCAACCGGACCAAACACAACCGATTGATGATTTTTTTTCAGTTAAACCAGCTGGTCCGAATTTTCAATCATTGATTATTTTCATTACTTCTATAGAAATGCATAGCATTAGCATCCAATGAGATGAGGTGCTTGTGACGGACAGTATGCATACCATAACTGGTAACTTTGCCACTTGTTCAGTTTAAAAAAAAATTAACAAATTTAATTCTTCTATATCTATCATTTCGTTAGCTGTAGAATGGCTTTTTAAAATTGTTGCTCAGAATTGAATCATAAGCAGAAAACGTAGAACTGATGTAGAAGCGAACAACACCAAGTGCCACTCATCACACGAGTATAATTCTGATAGAGGAGAGGGAGCGAGCAAGAAATAGACGATGATATGATACTGTACAGATTATGTACACTAAACAAAACCTCTGCGTGGATATATAAATCAAAGAATCAAAGAAAAGAAAGCCATCAGCAACTCAACACACTGAGCAAGCAAACTGATCAAAATTGAGAAAAAAAATAATAAAAATGATACCCGAACCAAATGAATAAAATGAATAGGAACCAACAGAATGAAATGAATAGGAATCAACATGGATAAAAAAGGCTTAACATCTTATTACCAAAGGGGACACCATTTTTTCCGCTCGGATAGCCTTCAACAATGTCGTGAACTTTAATAGGTCACACCTGGAGAACCACCGAAGCTTCAGTTTAAGAAACCCTGAAGCAACTTTTCCCTCATTGACAACTTCAACGACAGCTTGAGCAGAGGGCTGAAGTTCTGGCATCAGGCGTTTAAGACCTAAAGTCACACAGTAGCTCTCCCCAATCTCAACGACCTGGAGACACCATTGGCATTAACTGATATACTAAAAAAAAATAAAAGGATGTTCTCTAAGAAAGGCAAATAAAAGGTAAAAAATTAGCAGTATATGTTCTCTACATCGTGCTCTATAGAGGTGTCAAACAGGAAGGGAAGGACTTGACTTGAAACCCACTAGCTGTACAGGTTTCAATTAGTGGGTATCTTCTGTTTCTTACTACCGAAAATAAATTACAAGGCGTACATTTTAGGGGAAGTTAAACACATTTTTATCTTTAACCAATGCAATGTGAACAACATGGCATATTCTTGCTAATAAATTGTTATAATGTCAATGCTGCAGTTTTTGTACATATGAATGCAACATCATGCACTTGTAAATGTTGAAAATAAAATGAGGAAACAGCTTACCACTTCAGTAACGTCAATTATGGAGCAACATGAATCAATTCTAAAATACGAAGGCAAAGATGCTTCTGATGAAATTGAGCAGAAATGCGAAACATCTTCAATGCATAAAAGCACATGCCCACCCATCACAAATAGTGAGCGTGATAGCCACAATTCCTCTGCAAGGGTTAAAATGAAACCCCCTTTAATTTAAAAAAAAATAACAGAACATGCATGGCAATTTTCCATTTGCAGGAATATATGTTGATCAACATTACAATATAGACAAGTCCAACAATAACATCAGAAAGAGGAATTGAGATTACAAATATGCTATAAATAAAAATTGTCACACTGCCTCTTATGGTATAAAGAGCCTTTAGTTAATGGTTTCTTTAGAGGAAGTTTATCTTCCAAATATGCAGAGAGATTGGTGAGCTTTGCTTTCTTAAGAAGGTTTAGAAATAATTAAAACAACAAAAGTACCAATAATCTACACAATCAACATCACTGGTATACAAAAAATTTAAGAACTAAACAAAACATGAAGAAAACTAGTTATAAACATACCATTACTGCTATGACAGACAAGCACCATTGCATATTGATATATGTTCACATCTGAACCGCCACATACTTGGTTCTCAAACAATTGAACCTGAACCTGCTCCAAACTGCCATTTAAATTTCCAAAACCCAAGTTTATCATAACAGGAAAAAAATGAAATATACTCATAACTATAGGAAGTTACTAATATCAAAGTCAACCCAAATGATATATTTGTGTACTGATACTATCACCTCATTTCTTCATTTGATAGTTTGTAAGGCAATAGGTATTACCTTCTAAGTGAACATCTATCATTAGCTCCTGATGAATCAGAAACTTGCAAAACCCATAATAACTCCCTTGATTTCTCAATGCTCCTTGTTACAAAAAGATATCCCCCACCACCTTCAAAATTTACCCTGACAGACCAGAATACACTTTTAGAAAGTTACACATCTTCAGCTGCTACAAGCACACAGTCACTAACCTTACCACCTGAAGACCCATTCCAACGACCACCTCACAAATTTCTTCAGATTTATGGCAGCTTAATAAACTCAAAAATGTTCCTGGAAGGCATCAAGAGGGAATTTACTAGCAAAAAGGACATTAATCAATGGACAAAGCCCTTTAGATCTATTCTGTTGAATTGACAAGGGGTTAGAGATAGGATCTGTGAGCATGCAAAACATAGAAGATTTCATATTTATGAAATGTCTGTCTTCACAATAGGAAGAAGTGAAACTTGTATTCAAACTAGGGGGGCGTTTGGTTTCAGGAAATGTTACCTATTTTCATTTCCTGAAAATGATTTTCATTTTCAAATTTCAAATTTTAGAAATCATATTTGGTTTGGTTTAATGTTTTCTATTTCTAAGAAATGAAAACATGTTTGGTTTATCCATTTTCAATTAACTAAAAGTTTTAAAATTTACAATAGTGCCACCGTGTCTTCAACTTTTGAAAACGAAAATGATGAAAATAACTTTTTTCCATTTTCAGTTTTCAGTCCATTTTAGGAAATATTTCCAAGAAACATTTTCAACAAAATCA